>CM076578.1:1181266166-1181477988 GCA_034641835.2 Pinus albicaulis | reverse complement strand
CAATCACTTCAAGAAGGTAAAAAGGGACCTTTATCTCAAGAAGAAAATGACCAAGCACTATGCAAAGAAAAACAAGCTTGCTTGTGCCAAACTGAAGGAGGCCCTCATGGAGATAAAAAACATAAAAGAGGAAAAAAAGCATGATATCCTTGGATTTTTTCTTGAAGATTCTCAACAGGTGTCTAAGACCTCTTGAGGGACCACTCCACCAATTTTGGGCAAAATTGAACAAGATTTTGTGTTTTTGAAATTTTGAGGCCTCTGTGCGCAACACCCTTGGCGCTACACAAACACATGGTGCACCCTCAGCTTGGAAAATAGAAATTTTTTTATTCCTCTCATCATCAGAAGTATTCTCAAAAAATTCAAATCATTTGGAGCCATTTTGACCCCCCAAAAGGTCACAAAACACCTAAATTTTGACCATTCTGCCTCATTTTCAAGCAAGGTGTTGCGCACAGAAAAGTGTTGGGAGAATGGATTTTTAGACAAGAAAATGGAACCCATTCAAGAAACCTAAAGAACTTTTGGAAGGTAAACTCATGAGGCTTTCCAACTAGCCATCCTGGAGCCAAATCCGACATTGGGAAAGGGTCCAAAACTTAGTCACAAACGATCATATTTTCTACTAAAGTGGCACTGTGCACATAGACTGTCTAAGTGTGTTTTGGACCAAAAGTCAACAAAACACACACATTTATTGAAAAATTATATTTTTGAGTTTTTTGAGGCAAAACACTCTAGAATTAGGTGGAATAAGTTACTATGCATTTATTTTTCTTGGATATTTATGCCTTGGGCCTTGCATGGTCACTTGGACATAAATTGTCATTTATGACTATTTTGGATATTTTAAAATCATAAATTAGGTTTTCAACCCTCCTTTGTTCCATAAATAGTGCATGAGTCTCTCAGGTATTTTTTTGGCTTTTTATGAACTTGGAGAGAAATACATGGTTTCTATGAGCTTGGAGAAGAAATTGGTTTTGTGAATATGATGAATGGCTTGCTTGGACTGATGATGGAGAAGCTTGTTTGCAGGATTCCTTATCTTGGTGAATGGTGATGTCTTATTAATCTATTTATGTTTTCTTGTTATTATTACATTTCATCCTTATTGGTTTCTATAAATCAGAAAAGTATAGGTTGAGACATGTTCTTTGATGCACCTCAGTCCTCCTGTTTGTTATAGCCTTGATGTTTTCCTCTATTTGGTCAGCTTAATGAATTATTGATTGCTCTGTAGGTCCACCTAAACTTGCTTTTTTTTCATATATGGATTATTATGCTAGTTTAAAAGTATGATTCATGGTATGCCCTGCTTACTTGAAGCCATCCAAACTCTGTCTTGAAACCTCTCTTTGGAATATTGTTTGCTAGGTTAAGTCAAAGAGGTCTCGTTTGATCTTGCCCTTTGTCCATGTCTACCAACTTGTTTCGGAGTTCTTTATAGCCTGATTTATGATGTTTAGCAGTTCCCTCTTCATATATTAAGTTATTGTGCTATCTTATATGATTTCCCAAATTCTGAAGGTGAATTTACTAAAGTTAGAAGCTCTTATGCTTTCTATGTTTCACTAGAATGTTTATCTTGGATATTTATTGGTTTAATGTATTATCATAGAGTAAATGGTTTGCACTAGCTCATGCTTAGTATCTTGTGCTAATTATATTTAAATACCTCCTTGTTAATAGATAAATGACACTTCCCTTTGCCCTACCTTGTTTTTCCCAAACTTGATGTTCACTCCACCTCACACATTACTTTAAGGATCCATTAACCTTGCTAGATTGGCCCTGCAACACACTCTGATTCATCATTGAGACACTCATGAATTTCATTGACTACATATCCCAATGATTCAAAGACCTCTCACTCCACCTAATACACTTGACCATCTTACCCAACCAAAACAATAAAAAAACCCTACACCTAATAGCTAGACTAAAATCAAAACCCTAAAGCAAAAATAACACATCCTTTGCACCCAATAGAGAGATACATCTCTGAGTCCAGGAAGGCTAGGTCCTAGGACTCCAAAGACTGGTTCCATGTTACCTTGTCATTTGGTATACCAATCTGCCAAATCACGGGACTCTAAGATTCTGGCGATCACGGTGGGACCTTCTGAGTATATAGTTGCCTGGATACCTCTTAACACTCTTTAGACCCTCAATTTGACTTAGAAAATACAGTGAATCTGCCACCTCATCGCCACAGTAACATTCTGGAGATCACGGTGGGACCTTCTAAGTATATAGTTTCCTGAATACCTCTTAAGGCTCTTTAGACCCTCAATTTGACTTAGAAAATCCAGTATATCTTCCACCTCATTGCCACACTAAAATTTTGGTGATCAAGGTAGGAATTTCCAGTTAGTGAACCAAGTTTCCCTTAAGACTTCAGAAACCTTTGTAAAATCATAGAGAACTCAACTTATAGACAAGATTAGATTCTATTTGTTTCAACATCTTAGCAAAATGATGATTCAGCCATAGGACACTCTTACAAACCTTAAAAATATATAAAAAAAACTCAGAATATCCTGAAACACCCTTAGATTGGTTTCTTTTCAGTTATTGGTGGTGGACCATAAACATACATTCTTAAAAAAACAAAAAATTATCCACATGGTGACTCCATTAGCCTCCAGTATGCCTATTACTTCATTAACACCCATTTGACTTCCTAGATTTTTTTCGTTGGATCTTGACAAATCGCTTCAGACAAGACTGATCTCCCTAGTACTAAAAGTATCTAGCAAAAAACAGCGAAATAAACTAATCTTTCTCTAAGCATATATGATTTACAAATAGTTCTATAGAGGTGTAAAAGACCTACCTTATGTCCAACGCTTGTTTGGAGTCGTTATTGTCCCTCGTGCACTTGAAGGAGTTTTCTTCGTAAACCTGCAGTCACAAACAAGTAAAGTATTACATAGCACCTGTATAGAAATTATCATAAACCATGCTCATCATAGTGATAAAGGAATCTATGAAATAAACCATTAATAAACAGCTTATTGAGAAAAATGATTATATTTGTATTAATTTCAAAAGAAAGAAAACCTTACAACTTTGAGCCTTGATGTTGCACAGTCTTCCCAGGTCCGAAGTAGGAGTTTCCCTCTCTTACTTTCTGACTAGCTCACACTCTTTCAATCAAGAAAAAATAGAGGTATGTAATCTCTCACAAAATTTTATTAACCCAGTCTCAATCTCAACAAGACTTATCCTCAAATATTCTAAAGCTTCCAACTCCTTTTGAGCTACTCAATGCCTCTTTTATAGTGGAAAAGAGGAGGTTTGCCCAAATATGAAGGGATAGAATACTCCTTCAAAGGATAGCTCTTCATATCAAGGGGTTAGCTCCACAAGGTAAGGGATAACACATGCACCATATCAAAGCGTACTCATCTCGAAAATTACCATCTAGAATCTTCTAGAATTGATCTGAAATCAACTTTTTAACTTTACTTTCTCGCCTTTTTTAGTTTTACAGAGGTCCGCACCTATAACACAAACAACGTGCGGTATGGTTCCGCAGGAGAGCTTAACTTTAGGTGTGGGACCACAGGTAATGAATAGAGAAAGTGCGATACCAAATTTTAGGGGATTTTTAGGAACTTTCTTCTGATTTTCAAGGCTTGACATGAAGAACTGATATGTTAGACTTGCAAAAGGAGGAAGTATGAGTAATAATGAGCTCATACTCATCGCAGAATGTCAGGATGACAGTTTTTAGTGTAACATATTGCCCCCTAAAGTGAAAAGTCTGGAATAGATGAAGCTGAAGTCTGTCATATATGAAGAGTGCAGTACTTTATCATTTCAAAGATCATCCTGTGGACACCCCAGTCGGAACCTGTAAAAACATTCAATGAAAAATATATACATATATATGTCATCACTGAGGTAGGCATTCCCATACTCAGATAAAAACTAACTATAAACTAACTGAAATCGTTCTGATACAGGAATGATTTTGAATACATCACAGTACAGATATATGTAGACACAGTATGGACGCAGCCATCTGTTTATAAATAGTCTACTGTATAGATGACAACAAAATTCCTCGCAGCCTGGATGGTGGAAACTAGATCCAGGGTCTTGATTTCCGCATCTCGAACTAGTACGATTCTATCCATGTGAATAAATGTGTTGAAGTTGAACATGGTAGAAACCACTTGATTACCAGTCAATGATGTGAATTGTTAACAAGTGTGAGAGTAACCACCAGTAATGTCAATGGTTCTCAAAGTACTCAGTACAATCCATGAAATGTGAATGAATGAGCTGAAGTCGAACATGTCACGGAATCATTCGATCGAAGGTCAATGATGTAACTTGTCGTCGAAGGCGAGAAACCTGCCATTGAGGCATGCAGATTTCAAGGTACTGACAATTTCTGGATCAACTTCCTAGATAATGTGCTGATGTCGATAGAAAGTGATCTGTCGTAGGCAAGCCCACAACACGAAATCATAGATCAAGTTTTGAAAATATATTGGCAAGGATTGACTCAGGGATGGTCAAAATGGATGACAGATATTTTGCAGATGAATGGTTTATTTGAACTGTCCTCTTGAACACATAACGACACTGCAGATGGCTTGGTGACAATTGACCCAAAGCTAATACCCAGAAACCGGATGAAAACTTTCAATGAGGTTTGATTAACTGTTAGGCAAAGGATTTCCCAACCCAGGTGAATGAAAGTGTCGTGTTCAAGAGTGGTTGACTGAATTTTCGAAGAATCAAAATACAACAAACATGCCCATTTTCCTCTTTTTTCCCCCACCATTTCTGGCAAGTACCTCTTTATTTTTGACAAGCTTGAGGAGGATAACATTTGCTTGTTTATAAGCTCATCCTTCGGATGAGTCCAACTTAGTTTAAGATTCAAACCCTAAGAAGGAGTGGTTCGTTCCTGTTGAAAATTAAACAGGTCCTTTACTGTTAAGTTTTAACGAGTCCAGTATAGGAGAAACTCGGTGTTTTTCAATTTTAGGGAGTCAGAAGAAAAAAATTAAGAAAACTCCATGGGTGTACTTTTTCATAAATTTAGTCTCTCGAGCCCGAAAAAGGATAAAATAATGCGGGAGAGAACTCTATTGACCGTAATTAGTCAACGTATACCTTTTTCGTAAATAGTCCATTTCAGTCCGTAAAAGGGGTAAACTTATACTGAAGGGATGATCATTCATTTACTTTAACGAGTTCGAATAATCAAGTGCTCGGCAATCTTTTCATGTTTAGAGAGTCTAAAAAGGGCTTAAAAGAGGACTCCAATGTTTTGCTTTTTCGTAAATTTTTGAAAGAGTCCGAAAAAGTGATAAAAGTATGCTCTTTGTTGAAAAATGATCAGTTTTCCTGAAAAATCCAATTTCTGCACAAAAACTTGAAACATTACACATACCTGTTTAAGATAAGCAAAAATGTTTTCAAAAATACCCCTTTTAAAGTGAAAAATAAATAAATTAAAAATTCATCTATTCGAAAAAACTTATAAAAAGGACTTTTTCAATTTCATTTTTACTGTTCAATTTCAGAGTGAAAAGTAAAAGCTTTTGGGTAAGAAAGTTCCTGTGAAGATTCTGGAAAATCTGTCTGACGAAATCGAGAACCGTCAATCCCAGGTAATCCACGACCTCTTAATCTTGTATTTCATCCGTTTACAATTGAGTTTTAGGCTTTAGATTTTATTTTTAGGGAAAAAATATGGTTTAAAAATTCGCCCGTGGGGGTCCGCAGGTGCCACACATGGGACCTGCGGACCCCAACTTTTTTATATAAAGAAAAAAGTCATGGGTCCACACGTATGACATAGTGTGCATGCGTTCCTACGCACTGTATATAAAAGTTAAGCGCAGTCCCCGCGCGTTTAAATTTAAAACTCAAATTTCTCATTTTCCGCCCAAAAATTTCCAAATTAGATTGTTCTAACTTATCTTTTTATGCATTGTAGGATTAAAAAGATGTTGATTTGGAGATAACGTGAACATGAGGACGTGGATGATGCCGCAATGCTTCATTTACCCACAATGCAAGCATTAAGAGCATGCGGTTTATATAAATTCTGGGCCATCCAAGGCATGAGGGCGCAGGTAGACCTCCTGACATGGCTGGTAAACAGGTGGAACGTGCAGGACCAGTGTTTCATTATTGGTGGAAACCGGCTCGAAATTGAGCTGGAGGATATTTATTTTCTGACTGGTTTGTCCAAAAGGGGCGAAAAAATTTCTTTGTTTGGGACTAGGCCAGGTGGCCAGTCTGTCGCTAGTCTCCAACTAGAGTTCTGTAATGACCAGGAAAACCCTAGGGACAAACAGATTGATATAAAAAATATTATCCGTCCCGAGATGAAAGTTATTGCATTTACTGTTACTAGACTGTGTGGGAGTGCTGCAATGCATGTGGCTACCGGTTCCCAGATGCGTATTGCTGTGGACTGTTTTCACGACACCATTTTCAACTGGTGCGAAGCTGTGTTAGCCAATATAAAAGGCCAACTGACTAGAGCGAAGAATGGAAAACTAAATAACTTTGGATATGGATCCATCGTCGTCACCTTTGCTCCAGAGAGGATCCCCATGCTAGCTCCGCAGAGTATTTCTGTTAACGTCAGTCGACTTCGAGAACCTAGGATGACTCGTTGGGTCGCACTGATGGCTCGTCACAGTATTGAGGGCTCTGAGATTGTTCGATTTCCTTCTTCATATTTTCGTTGGCTGGATCACCAAATTTTTATCATAGAGGACTTTCCATACGCCGGGATAGAATTCCGCGGCGACCGAGAGATGACTCTTTCAGAAGGGGAACAGTGGGATGAATCAGGTAAAATCATTTTCAACAATTTCTAAGTTCTATTTTTTTTATTTTTTGATCGTCTTTGAAGCTAATAACCAAAAGTTTTGAATGTAGATGTGGGCCCATGGCGACCAGCCCATCTCCAACCTTATGAAAGAAGACAACCAGCTGCAGCTGTACCAGCCCTGGCCCCAGGAGGCCAATCAGTGGAAATCTTGTCTGATTTAGAGCATCATCTAGAGCGTCTGACTCTAGATATTCCAGAGACGGACATAGATGAGATTCCACTCAAATTACAGAGATACGTGATTGGTGTTCCAGGACCTTTTAGGAGGTTCCTGTGTAGGGTGGCTCGAGCAGTGGTCTCTTATCGTGATCACCATCAGTGATGGGATGATCATGTTGTAGACTCATATTTTGACTTTTTGTGTTATCATTTTGTCGATCATAAGGTGTTTCCAACCTATGATCGAAGACGATGTATATTTTTTGAAAACACTCCTATATTATGATATATCACTTATTTACAGGCTATCTGTGTGCATGTTATGCATGCTGTTTGTTTTACTGTTTTGATTATTGCAAATGTCGATTTATCATACTAGAAGCAACTGCATCTGCTAATGTATTTAAATGTCTTGGAATATGTTGATATTCAATGTAATCAAATTCACGTTCCAAGAGATGAACTTTTAAAAATAACCGTAATAACACTGGATTTCTAATGGTATAAACTCTGTTTAATTGTAATACAACAAGTTCAGAATCCAACCTAACAATCAAACTCTGAATTCCAAATGATATGGATTCAGACAATAACTCAATCACTGCACTATACTCGGCAATGTTATTCGTTGTTTGACCAAGGCTTACCCCATGCATGGAAACTAACTCGTCAGAGGGTGAATAAATAACCTAAGCTGCGGAAGAAATGTTCCGTGTACTACGACAAGCACCATCAGTAAAACCAATGTAGGTTTGAAGAGACGTCGACATCTGCAATATCAAGAGTAAAACTCAGATAAGCAGGAATAGTGATAAAAACACACTTCTAAACTAGGCACACTTTTCTAACCTAAAACACACCAGCAGTAAAGAAATCTAATCTAACAAAAAATCTCCACACTAAGTTTAAGCATAATATCGCTTTAGATAAAGCCCATTTCTGGGTTTATCCAAAGGGACACCGTCAAAATCTATCAACTCATAGGCCCCTTTTGCTAGTTTTCGTTTAACAATGAAAGGACCATGCCACATAGGCACGAATTTCCCATCTCCTAGCTTATCGTTGGCTTGATCATAAAGTAAGACTAGGTCTCCTTCTGAAAAATTTCGAGGGGTCACGCTTCTATCATACTGAGCTTTAATTCATTTAACATGAGCCTCGTTTGCTATTGCAGCATTTCGTCGATTCTCATCTAGCTGAGCCAAGTACAAGAAACGTTTCTCCTCTTCAGAAGTAGCTGGGTGTAATTCCATGGCTAATTTTAAGGACGGAATTTCGCATTCAATTGGCAACACAGCTTCCAAACCGTAAACAAGTTGAAAGGGAGTGAAACCTGTTGATGTTTTAACTGTGGTTCGATATGCCCAAAGTGCTGAAAATAACATGGAATGCCAATTTGTTTTGTGAATACCAATAATTCGTCTAATCATGGTGACTAAAACTTTATTTATGGCTTCAACCAAACCATTGGCTTGCGGATAATACGGAGTGGAACTATCGTGGCGCAGGCCAAGTTGATCTGTTAGTTCAGTCATTATAACATTCCTAAAATGACTTCCATGATCTGTAATAATGGCTTGAGGAACACCGAACCTAGCAATTATGTGATTAAATACGAAAGTTGCAGCAGTCTTTCCATCAGCCGAAAATGTAGGCATCGCCTCGGCCCACTTAGTAAAATAATCTATTGCTAAGATAATATATGCATGCCCCCCAGCTGAGTGAGGGTTACATGTAATAAAGTCGATACCCCACTTTGCGAATGGACCAACAACAATTATAGGGTGAAGAGGAGTGGCTGGCGCACGCATTTTACGATCAAAAAGTTGACAATTATGGCATTTCCCGATGGCATAAATACAATCTTTGAATAACGATGGCCAGAAATAACCAGCGCGCAATATCTTTTGGGCTGTGGCATACCCAGACATATGATTGCCACATGCTCCAGAATGGCAATCATTTAAAACCTTTTCAGCTTCTTCATGAACAAGACAGCGTCGAAAAACCAAATCTGCCCCACGACGATAGAGTGTATCACCAATAATATTATACTGTTGGGATTGGAAGCGTATTTTCCAACGCTGAGATCATGAAATTTCTAGCCGAAAAGATTGGGTTTGGAGATAAACAATAATATCTCCATACCACGGATCAAGAGTACTGATAAGAAACAAATATTCGTCTGCAATGGACTCCTCTGCCACTGTTTCAGTATCAGTAGAGGGGAAATCACACATTAGTTCCGCAAAGACCAAAGATTTCTTTGCCTTGGATTTTTCAAATTCCAAGTAAAATTCCTGGAGGATAACTATCCATTTGGAATACTTGCCCCCTAGCAATTGTTTGGTCAAAATTTACATCATAGGGTTGCAATAAAAAATTACTGTGGTTTTGCGTAACAAGATGTAATGTCTAAATCTTTGGACAGCTTGTACTGCTGCGAAGGCCAATTTCTCCACATGTGTGTGTTTGATCTCAGTCGGATGCAAATTTCGACTAAGATAGTAAATCACATGTTCATTGTGAGATTCATCTTCCTCAACTAACACCATCCTAATGGTGGAATGAGAAGCAGCGAGGTACAAAAAGTAATCTTGATTGTAGTTGGGAGGATGCAATAATGGTGCATGGGTCAGCGCGTGTTTAAGTGCATCAAAAGATCAATCATCGATCTCATCCCAAATGAATGGAATGTTTTGTTTCAACAATCGAGTAAAACCCTTTGTAAGCTCAGCATAGTTAGGAATGAATCGACGTAAAAAATTTGCTTTCCCCTGCAAACTTTGGAGTTGGCGTAAAGTCGAAGGAGGAGGTAATTTAACAATAGCTTTGACCTTCGATGGATCGACGCGAATGCCTGCTTTCGAAACAATAAATCCTAGTAAACGACCCGATTCTACACAAAAAACATATTTGTGTGGATTCAGCCTAATTCTATAATGCCTACATCTCATAAAGATAGCTCGTAAGTGAGTGAGATTATCGGCCCTACGCGATGAATGAGCAGATAAATCATCGAGATAAGGCTGCACAATGTGTTTAATGTCATGAAATGCGTAAGACATTTCCCGTTGAAAAGTTTCTCAAGCGTTATTTAATCCAAAAGGTAGTTTACAATAAGCAAACGTACCCCATGTACAAATAAAAGTTGTTTTCAGTTGATCAGCAGGGAGTATGTTTATTTGATTGTAACCGGAAAAGCCATCCATAAAGGAAAACATTTTACTGCCAGCACAATCATCGATTATTTGATCGATATAGGGGGTTGGATAATTGTCCTTAGGACAAGCTCGATTAATATCCCTATAATCGATACATACTCTTATTGTTCCTTGTTTTTTAGTCACAGGAACAATATTCGATACCCAATCCATTAAGGGGATTGGATAAATGAATCCTGCACGAAGTAATTTTTCAACTTCTGCTTTGATAGCAGCAACTTTTCTAGGATGAATTTGACGTAAACGTTGATGAACAGGTTTAGCATCTGGGTAAGTCTTAATTTCATGTATGACGATTGACGAATCAATTCCTGACATTTCTTCATAGGACCAGGCAAACACATCACAAAATTCTTGAAATAGGGCTTTATAAGTTTGAATTTCATCTTCCGTACAGCAAGCACCTATATGAATGTTTTCAATTATTCCTGGTTTTACTGAAATGTCAATGGGAACCGTTCGAGATATATTTTCCAAATTTAACTCAGAATTAGGATTTTGCAAAGGATTTTGTGGTTCTTTGACATATTCAGCAGTAAAAATTGAAGCGAAATCATTTTCAAAATGATCTAGCTCAGGTAAAAACGAAGATCGGTGATGTAGATCTTCCCATGGTAAATCGTCAACAGACAAAAACTCACAAATTTGCTCATCAGTATGAACAAGTTCAGGAAATGTCGTTGTGGCTGAACTAGATATAGAAAGTGATTCCTCATGGATCCCATTCATTGGATCAGTTTCGGTTGAAGAGGGGTTGGAAAGTGACTGTACAGCCTGATACACAATTTCAAATGGACTCAAAGGCATCATGCCATCAAATGAATCTAACTCGGAGTCGGAAGGTACGATCCAAGGATCATCAAACGTAACAGTGTCTGACGAAATCATGTGAATATTTGCAATAGAAGGCGATACGTTAGGAGGAGGAAAGGAAAAAGTTCCTAGTAAACCAGAATCTTTAATCAAACCTACTCCAACATCCTTGTAAGGGATGATTGTTTTTCCAACATGCTGGATTGTTTCTGTAGAGGCTGGGTCGGAAGAAAAATAAGTTAACTGATCTATTGTAACGATCTTTCCTTGATATGGAAATTTTATGAGTCGAAAGACCGAAGAAACAATAGCAGTCATAGCATAAGACCAACTACGACCTAGGAGAAGGTTGTAATCTAGAGGGGCATCAACCACTTCCACATCTAGATTTACTATTTTACCTTCGACCCCTATGGGTAAATCCTGCAAAATACCAAAAGGTTGAAAACCTCGACCATCAAAAGCCTTAAGAATTGTCGGAGATTGGTGAAGTGTAGGAGAACCAAGTGATTTCCAACACTGAATCGACATAATACACGTTGAAGCTCCCTCATCAATCACAGACTGAAAGATTGGTCTGTTTTTGACTAACACTGGAATCTGGAAAGCCATTTGGTGAGGTAGACGAGGTGTACTATTTTCTAAATCAAAGATTATAAGATTGGAATCCTGAATATCAACAGCTCCTATAGTAGAAAAAAGCAATCTACGCTGTGCTGGGCATGATTGCAGCACTTCCAAAGCCGACATTGTTGAAGGGGAAATAGCTAACTCTTCAACAATGTTGTAATTTTGAGTAGCTCTCACATGTGGATTGAAAGCTGATTTACGAAGAACACCTTTAGCAGGCGGTTTGATTATTAAGTCTGGATTTTGTTTCTCGATCTGTAGCGGACCAGAAATAGGAGGAGGTGTAGTTGATGCGTTTGCATTAGAAGATTCTGCTTCTTTACCATCAACAGGATTCTTACTACCGTAATCTTGCGATCGCGTCGCAATCCTTACATGAGACATCATCATAATAGGTTCTTCAAAAGTAGTCGAGGTAGAACCAACCATCTTACTATCTTGAATTAGAAAAGGATCCTTCAAGACAGCAGGTTGTTGCAATCCTTTAACGAATTTCGTAACTTCGGCTTGATATGGACATTCTTTCGTGAAATGATCCTCTTCAAAAATGAAACAAGGATAGTGAGGTTTACGTTTTTCGTCATTGGATTCATTTCAGTTTTCTCTTTCGAATTCTTTTTGTTTTTATTCTTCCCTTTCTTTTTACCACTGGATTTAGATTTGGTCGTAGATGTCTCTACGACGTGAATATCGGCAGAAACTTCGGGGGAAGATTCTCCTTTTGGGGAATCAGGTAAAGTTATAATAGGAGAAGAATTCTTTGAAGATTTCTTCTTACTTTTAGAATTGACTGTACCAATCATACCGTCAGCGGCATGAGACCCTGAAGGAGCAGCAGCTATTTGACCTTGTTTTGGAAGGTCTGGGATTTTTTCATGTAGAGTACCTGACTGCATATAAACGAGGTCAAGGTACTGAGCTTGAGCAATTACTTGCTCTTCAGTAACAACACCAGCCTTAGCTACATCTTCAGTGATCTTGGGTAACAATGATTTAACAAACCATTCTGCCAAAATTTGATCCGGAATATAAACTTTCACCAAACATCTCCTACGTCGCCATTCATGAATATGATCATAAATATATGTAGACGTGGATTGTTTCAGCGAAGTTAATAATTCCATGCCATTGTCGTATCTGACTGGAAACTGAAAATGAGTCAAGAAGGCAGTTGCTAACTGACTGAAGTTATGAAACGAGCCTCGTGGTAACTCAATGTACCATTTGGCTACAAGACCAATAAGAGTTCTTTGGAAAAGACGTAAGCGAATCGAATCATCAATAATTGAATTAGACGCACACCAGAGGTGATAAGTCATGACGTGATTTGATGGATCCTCTCCTGACTTACCTTCGAATTTTGGTATATCACTGGGCAACTTATGTGGCATTGGCGGCCAATTTTGATAATAGAAAATTGGATCATTCGTAAGGCACGTCAAGTCGGGTAAATCTAAAGTTGCTATAAATGGTAATTGACGGTTAGGATCACGAAAACCTTGAGTAGCCAAAGCAGTTCCAGGAGGTGGATACCCAGGATAGCTGGGAATTGGATTTGCATTAGGAATTGTGTAACCTCCCGGATAACCAGGATTAATCGTACCAAACTGGGGTTGTTGAGGCTGTTGATAAGTATAGCCAGGGTACGGTTGATACTGATAGTTTGGATTTTGTGTATAGGGACCGAATTGCGGTTGTCCCTGGTACGGTTGATATGTGAATTGCGGTTGACTTGTGACAACTGTACTTGTACCGGTTTGTCCTGCAGGTATCTGAACCGAAGTCTGAACTGAAGGTCCTGACTGAGGTACAAAGACTTGAGGGATTTTCACAGATATAGGGATAACCGAACTTGGGGTTACAGATACTCCAGAAACAGGTGTTGTAGGTTGGACAATTGTTGCAGTTGTTGTAGCAGTTTGAGGCGGAGTCTGAGGTGAACTAGGCCCAGCCTGCTGAACAGTACTAGGTGCAGGAGTTTGAATAGTTGGCTGGACAGGTTGCTGGGTTGGACCAGAAACTAATGGCTGTCCAGGTTGATAAGGCATCTGCACATTAGGCTGCATAGCCCGTTGATATTGGGACAGATCCCACACCATCATTCCGAGGTATTGTCCCGCAGAAGGTTGAACATAAGGACCATAACCTGGTTGAACGTAGGGTTGATAATTAAGAGGTAAATTTCCGGCTCCTTGAATAGATGGTTGACCAGAAGGCTGTTGGTAACCTTGAATTGGGTACTGACCTTGAGGTTGATAACCCTGAGGCGCGTACTGAGGCTGGGGTTGATAAGGACCCTGAGGAGCATACTGAGCTTGGGGTTGACCTTGGGGTATGTACTGTCCTGAGGGTTGATACCCTTGAGGTATGTACTATCCTTGGGGTTGTCCCCCAAAATAATATGATTCCACAGTTTGTCCTGGGAAAAAGCTACCTTGAGGTTGTGCCCCGGGATGTAACTGACTACCTTGAGGTTGCCCTCCAGGTGGTAACAGACTACCTGAAGGTTTCCCCCCAAGTGGTAACTGACCACCCTGAGGTTGCCCCCTAGGCGGTAACGGATTTCCTTGAGGTTTCCCCCCAGGCGGTAATTGACTACCTTGAGGTTGAGGATTGGGAACATTACCAGACATCATAAAATTTTTCTCTGCGTTCGACGTTTCAATTTTAAGACCATTAAGACCAGATGATAACACGTTTTCAATGGGTTGAGGAGCTGCTCCCGAGAAAGTACCAGATAGAGCCTGGTATCCCGAAGGAACAGGAGGACCACCGTGTAAAAATGATTCCGGAGTCTGGGAAAACATGGATGACTCTCCTGCCATAATGGATGGCGGATAGTAACCTCTGGGTGTAGGATGAAATGGAACTCGAGGTGGATGAAAAGCAAGACCCGGATTCTCTAAAATTTTTGTTAAGGATAGATACCAAGCACTAGTTCGAATAGGGCTGTAGAAAATAGATTCACGCTCCCTAAGATTTAAATATTGAGGGGAGTCGGGAAGAGATATATCTTCGTCTGGATTAGTAAGTTCTTCAATAGAAATAAGACCACCTGGAAGATCGTCAGTGACGATATTTCTTACCCTAGGTGAACCAAGATCGCTAGAAGTTGGTGAAATAAATCCTGAGGATGTTTCCAAAACAGAAGGTTCAGTTTCAGGTTCAGAGATTTCAGGTTCATCAACTAGTTCACTGGAAGGAGAAATATAACCAGTAACTTCAGAAACTGAAATCGGCTCTTGAATGTATTCTGTTGTGGGTGTTTGATAATCAGGATGAACTATAATGGATGAAGTTCCAATTTCTGTTGATCTAATCCTACTGTTGCTAGATGATACCAGAGCACGAAGCCCTTCAAGCTGACTTGGTGTATATTCAGGGGGCTTCCCTTGTAGTCTCCGGGATTGTCTCGGCAAGTCCACCACGATTAAAAATTAATTAATCACATGCAAACAAAGAAAATTTCAATGAAAACACCTAAAGTCTCTAAAGAAACAAAGAGTTGAATCACACGCTTCAATAATCTAAGAGTTAAAACCACACACAAACAGTAACTTTCCGTACTAAAAACACTAGTTGGTGATGAAATCCAACTTAGTAGAAATTTAATACGAAAAGGGCGGTTGGAACAGTTACCCCGACAACCTGCTTAATGAAACAGACCGGTGCAAGTTTCTCCACTATACCATCTCGAGTGAAGATAACCCTCCGGAGAGTCCAAGTGAGTCTAGCCGACGTCTGTTCCAGGTATAGTGGGATCTTCCCTCCACCGTCACCTTAGGAAAGAATCCTATAGATTATGGCCACTAAGGTTACCAACTGAAACAAATATACCTGGGGGAACAGTCTACGATCCGACACACACGCAAGGGCAGAGTAACAAAGCTCAATCCCCTTGAAGGCTCCTTGAAATAATCCAAGGTATGCCAACAAGTGACCCCAGGCTCCTCGACAATGGTCTATCCGAGGTTTACCATTGTTAATACATGTATATCTTCTATCGTTCCCAATGAGGAAGGATTGATTACCCCACTGGTTCAGATATGATCTCGTGCTTAACTCCTTTAGGAGGAGCTTCCCAGAGCATAGATGCAACAATTGGAATTTCTTCCTACCGCAAGATTTGTCTACTTGTTTGTTTTTACTATCTTGGAGAGTTAATTACTCCCTACTCCAAGATACTAGCCTAAGCTATGTTGGTGATAAGAGCCCTAGAAAATAAAAGATTGCTAGATGAATTTTAATTAAGCGTTACTTTTAAAAGTTGTTTCTTAATTCAATGGGTGCGGAAATGAAACTTTGGTGGTGTGAAGACTCGATTTCCAAAAGACACTAAAAATGCATCTAAAAATGATAATCAGATTGTTTTCTTTCAATGAAATTCTAATTATGGAAAAGTTAGAGAATGCAACTCTTTTAATAAACAATTCCTTCTTTAAACATAAAGAATACTTGAAAGAAAACATTTTTGTTTTTTCCAATAAATTATCAAAGCTCACAATAAAAATCCTTTCACTTTCCAAAAACTTGAAGGTACAAAACGATTTTCCTTCAAAAGAAAGCTAGAAATTTAAAAAAAAAACACTCAAAACTACAAAACTAATCTTAAGGTCTAACTAATTTTTAACAATCTAAAAGAATAAAAGCTTTAAGATTTTTTGAAGAATGTTTTACTTAGTTATTGAGCAAACTAAGGATCTATTCGTTCAGAATAAAAAACAGATCAAAAACACTCAATTATGTTTTTTACAAAAAATGAAATTCAAAAAACCAATAACAGAGTTTTTTTCGAAGATTTGCAAAGAAACAAGTAGCTCTATTTCTCAATAAAGGATGATTTCACAAGAAGGTCAGATTCAGCAAAAAGACAAGAAAACCGATGTAATCTGAGGTATTTCAAAATGTCAAATGCTTCAAATCGCTACGAAGACCAAGTGAAATGCAATCCAGAATGAAAAGTCTTATATAAAATCATCAAAACATCAACACTGCTGGAATTCATTCATAGAAAGTTTTTGACAAAAAGAGTAATCAATCTGGGCAGAAATCAAAAATACTAAATCAAAATAAAGATAAACTAAAGAAAGAAATCTAGAGCTTTTCTAAAATTTAAACAGGGTCTGCAGGCTTCCAGAAGTACCAGGAGCGGTACCGCACTGTTTACTTAAAGAAGATGCGAAACTGCCCGCACTGTTAAAAGAAGACAAAGTGCGGTCCCAGGAAAAATTAGAGAAAAACACTAAAGATTTGAAAATTTTCTAAAACAGAGAAAACCTAAACTACCCAGGCAGATGTCTATCAATCAAAAACTAAGAAAAAACGTTTCTTCAAATCAAAATAAAAGAGAACCAAAAACAACAAGTTCTTCCCCAGCGGAGTCGCCAATTTGTTGGACGGATAAATCGTTCTTGCGGACAAGACCGATCTCCCTAGTACTAAAAGTATCTAGCAACAAACAACCAAATAAACTAATCTTTCTCTAAGCATATATGATTTACAAATAGTTCTATAGAGGTGTAAAAGACCTACCTTATGTCCAATGCTTGTTTGAAGTCGTTGTTGTCCCTCGTGCACTTGAAAGAGTTTTCTTCAAAAACCTGCAGTCACAAACAAGAAAAATATTACATAGCACCTATATAGAAATCATCATAAACCATGCTTATCATAGTGATCAAGGAATCTATGAAATAAACCATTAATAGACAGCTTATTGAGAAAAATGAGTATATTTGTATTAATTTCAAAAGAAAGAAAACCTTACAACCTGAGCCTTGATGTTGCATAGGTCTTCCCAAGGTTCGAAGAAGGAGTCTCCTCTACTTTGAAAAGCTCTGCACTCTTTCAATCAAGACAAATAGAGGTATGTAATCTCTCCTCAAAAAAGTCTTGTTTAACTGAGTCTGAATCTCAACAGCACTTATCCTCAAATATTCTAAAGCTTCCAACTCCCTTTGAGGCTACCCAATGCCTCTTTTTACAGTGGAAAAGAGGAGGTTTTTCTGTTCCAAATATGAAGGGATAGAATCCTCCTTCAAAGGGATAAGCTCCTCATATCAAGGGGTTAGCTCCATAAGGTAAGGGATACATGCACCTTATCAAAGCGTACTCATCCCCGAAAATTCTCATCTAGAATCTTCTAGAATTAATCTCAAATCAACTTTTTAACTTTACTTTCTTGCCTTTTTGAGTTTTACAGGAGTCCGCAGATATAACACATATAAAGTGCAGTTTTGGTCTGCAGAAGAGCTGAATATCAGGTGCGGGCCCGCAGGCAATGTATAGAGAAAGTGCAATACCAAAGTTTGGGAGATTTTTAGGAACTTTTCTCTGATTTTCAAGGCTTGATATGAAGAACTGATATGTTAGACTTGCAAAAGGAATAAGTATGAGTTATAATGAGCTCATACCCATAGCAGAATTTCAGGATGATAATTTTTAGTGTAACAGTTTCAAACCAACCCTAAGAAGTTTTTGAGCCCACTTATATACTGTAAGAGTTTACCACGCATTAAGAGATGTTAGCCTTTAGAAAATAGTACTAAAACTTTCAGCTTCTCTAAATTTTGAAATTTGAAATCTGGCTTCACATAGGATCAGTACCAGATCTCATCCGGACCCAAACCCTCCCAACATAGTTGATGGCCTAGAGACTATTTTGTGGCAAACTTCTAGATCTAGAAACTTAACCACAGTTAGGACCATCCATAGAGAAAGCTCTGTACCTAAACATCTTACAGCCTTGAAAGATCCCCAGTTTGACTTGCATCATACAAGGACCTCTTTAGAAACAGGTCTCAAACTGATATTGACCAATCTGATCTTGAACACTTAGATTCGCAACAGAGTTCTAGTAGAGAAGCCTCTCCTTCTACACCACCTGACTTTTAGCTTCTCCATCACTTCAACTCTTTCCATACCAAATCTACTCAAAATCAATTTGTTAGTCCAAGTAATTCCACCACCCCCATCCATACCACCACTGTGAAAACTACTCCACTTCATCATACACCTCCTTTCACTAACCCTCCTCTTGTAAATCATCCATTAGCTCCCATCATGGCTGCTTGGTATGCCCCCTTGGTTTTACCTCAACCTCTAATACCTTTGCTAAATGACTATCAGTCCAAGATCCCTCATTTCACAAGGGCTGAATGCATCACTTCCCAACAGCATGTAGATAGAATCAATGATGCTTTTGATTACATGGAGATAGAAGAAGAAACCATTAATATGAGGATCTTTGCACAAATCTTAGGAGGAGAGGCCAAAATATGGTTCAAAGCATTAACTCATAATGCAATACATGATCTCCCTTACCTTTATCAAACTTTCATAAACAAGTGGGAAGTCAAGAAAAATCCCCTCCAAATCTTGTATGAATATAGAAATCTTGAAAGGAATGTAGGGGAAAGTGTGTAAGGCTATTGCACTAGGTTTAACACTGTATACAATTCCCTCCAACCTCACATGAAACCTCCACAAGGCTTAGCACTAGTGAAATTTCCTGAAGGTTTTGACCCTGACATGACATTCCAATTGAGAGAAAGAGACCCTGAAACATTAGAAGAAATGCAAAGGGCAGCAATCAGTGTAGAGGTTAACTTGATTGAAAAGAGAGCCAGGTTGAAATTAGAAAAGAGAGTAACCTACAAGGATGTAACCATGCCCTTAACCTCCTCTTCTGATACCAAAATAGACAGCCTAATGAGAACTGTGGAGAGAATGATATAAAATATAAACTTAATTGAAAGGACACCTCCTAGGGAAAACCAAACCAATTCCCAAAATATAAATAGAGCTCAAAACTTCAGAAGAGACATTCCTCAAATCAAACGAAGGGAAAATGACAAACAAATCAAACCTCCATTTCAACAAAACTGTGTAGATGAAGAAGAAGGAGAAATTATAGAAACTAAAGAGAACAATGTAAACCTAATAAGCTCTGATAATGAAAATGATTTTTTTCTCACCGAAGGAGAACAAGGTCGTTTTTCTTTTGATCAAACTCAAACATATTGTGAAGACTCTAAAGAATACCAATTAGGATTGGAAAATTCCATTATGGAAGTCCATAGGCAATATGACCTTAGGAGCAAAAGAAACCAAGAAGCCTATAAGAAACACCAAATTGATACTACTGCTAGGAAAGCTACAGAAAATAGTCATCAGGGAACATCATACAATGTAAATAGCATAGCTAAGAAAATTGACCCAAGAAAAGAAAAAATCAGCCAGCAAAGTGGTGACACAAGCTGCTTTAGTACCTTTACTAGTCGCCCTAAAAAATTTCTGTTATCTAAAACCCATGATCAAAATCAGCAAACCAAACTTGTGGAGAAGGTTGTGGCTGATAAAAATGATGCAAGTATGTCTAAAACCCAAATCCCTTTCATATTTGAGGGGGAGATTGCTAAAATTAAGATAACCATGCCTCTAACTGAACTAGTAACCCAAGGAGTGTATAAATCCCAAGTGCTGAAAGTCTTGAACTTATAAATGATACTGACACGCTAAATTTAACTGATGATGATCCTGAATTGTTATTCAGACCTAAGGTTCAAGGAAAGTATCAAAAAGTAATCATCCCTCCTTTCTATATCAGCCTGAACATACATAACAAAATATTACATAATACTATGCTAGACTCTGGAGCCTCACACAACCTCATGCCTAAAGTTTTGATGGAAAGATTAGGCCTAGAAATAACTAAACCTTACAAAGAATTTTACTCATTCGATTCGAGTACGGTTAAGTGTTTGGGCCTAATCAGAGATCTTTGTGTCAATCTGGCACAAATTCCTGCTAAAGGTCTTGTCATGGACATAGTGGTGGCAGACATTCCCCCTAAGTATGGCATGCTTTTATCCAGATCTTGGGGACCCAAACTTCAGGGAAACCTTCAACTAGATATGTCCTATGCTACTATCCCTGTTTTCAACCACACAATAAAACTTTACCGAGAGTCATACATGAGGTATATGGTGAGTAACTTGGATAGGCCAAACAACACCCCTGTCTAATCCATTCATTCAGAATTAGATTCATTAATCTTGTATAATGAAAATGACATTAATTAACAAGTGAATGAAAATGACAAAGATATAGTACCACCAGAACAACCAAACATACCCTAAGCTGAAGAACATATCATCCAATACTCTAGCAGCCCTTAACAAAAACATAGTGGTGAACATGAAATAGAAATACTTTGGAGCATAACCTTTGATGGTTCTTGTGGCAAGGTTGGGTCAGGGGCTGGTGTCTGGATTCATAACGCAAATGAAGGCCATTCTTACAAACTATAATTTTAGTGCACTAATAAAATTGCAGAGTATGAAGCTCTTCTCCTTGACTTACACTTGGTCAAAGACTTAGGAGCTAAGAAAATCTTTGCTCAAGGAGATTCTGAACTAATCATTAAACAACTCAGAGATGAGTATTCAGCTAAGAATCCAAGATTGAGAGAGTACATAAATGAAACCTTAGATCTCCTCAAAACCTTTGAGAAACATGAGCTAGCTTACATTCCTAGAGCCCAAAATAGTCTTGCAAATGAGCTTGCCTTTGCTGCTAGCAACTACCAAATACCACTTGCAAGCGAACAATACACTGTCAAAGTCAAACATCGACCTAAAATGCCCGACAACATTGACTATTGGCAAGTGTTTGAGGGTGATCAACAAATTGATGATTTTTTGCAATCTAGGAATGAATTTATATTGACAAAACCAAGTTTAGGGCATGAGAAAGAGGTTTATACAGAAGAAAAGACCTTAGAAATAGAGCTACCACCATGTGCTGATATAAACCTGCTTAAACATCCTTATGAGGAATAAGTGTTTGAGGAGCTAAACTGAAGGGACCTTGAGGTTTTAGAGTGCAAGGATGATACCTCACCAGGAGTACTGGCACCATTAGAAGAGCTATTTTACTTTAATGATGTGGCTAAAAAACCTAAGATAGAGTCTACAAAGAATGATGTGGAAGAATATAACATAGGAAACCTGAAGGAAATCAAAATAATAAAACTCTCCAAAACTCTTACCCCTCAAATAAAACAGATATATATTGAAATTTTTAGAGAGTTTAAAGATGTTTTCGCATGGGGATATGAGGACTTGAAATCATATGACACAAGCATTATTCAACACAAAATTCCTCTTAAAGAAAATCAGAAACCGTTCAAACAAAAGTTAAGGAGAATAAACCCTGTCTTATTACCTTTAGTTGAGAAGGAAATAAAAAAGATGTATGATGCTGGGATCATAGTTTCCCTTCGATACTCATAGTGGGTTTCAAAACTTGTGTCAGTTAGGAATAAGACTAGGGATATTAGGCTTTGCATTGAATTTAGAAATCTGAACATAGCCTTCTTAAAAGATTGCTATCCCTTGCCTAAAATGGATCACATTCTCTGAAGGATGGTTAGCTCTAAGAGGATCTCTCTACTTGATGGTTTTTCCGGCTACAACCAAGTATTAGTGTTCCCAAGTGATCAACATAAAAATGCCTTCACTAACCCTTGGGGTACATTCATGTATGTTAAAATTCCATTTGAATTGATGAATGCGAGGGTCACTTTCCAAAGGGCCATGGATATATATTTTTACAAAGACATAGTCTACTTCATAGTTATTTACCTTTATGACATGACTATTTACTCTAATACTGATGAGGAACACTTAATTCACTTAAGGAATGTTTTTGAAAAATGTACGAAATATGGCCTTTCCTTGAATCCTAAGAAAACCTTATTTGGTCTCCAAGAAGGAAAACTCCTAGGTCATATCATCTCAAAATAAGGAATAAAAATAGACCCCAAAAGGAGTTAAGGCATATTAAAAATCAACCATCCTAGAAACATTAAAGAACTATAGTCTTTCATCGAGAAGATAAACTTTTTAAGGAGGTTCATCTTCAATCTTGCCGAACTTTTGAGGAATATTACAAACATGCTTAAAAAAGAGATAGGCATTAAATGGACCTTAGAAGCCAGACAATCTTTTGATCAGGTCAAACTAACCCTCACTCAAACACCAGTTCTAATTAGTCCCAATTTTACCAAATACTTCTACATTTTCTCATTTGCCTTTGAACATACCATTGCTACATTGTTACTGCAAAGAACATGACAGGACAAGAACAACCCATAACATTCTTCAACTGAGGCCTTAGAGATGCTCCTTTAAAATACAACATCATGGAGAAACACGCCTTTGCCTTGATTAAATCATTGAAAGACTTTAGAGTTTATATATTACATTCTCATATCATTGTTTTTGTTCCACACTCAGTGGTCAAGGACATTTTAAATCAGGACCCTGACGGTAAAAGGGAAGAATGGATTGCCATTATATTAGAATATGACTTATAAATTAGGCCCACAAAACTGGTTAAAGGACAAGGGCTTGCAAAACTCATGGCTGAGAAAAATTTCAAGGCTTTAGATATGAACATCGTTGATGTTTTAGAAGAACAAGAAGAATACATCACTCCCCATGTTGAAGAAGCATTTCTGAATTTATCTTGGTATGTTGATATTCTTTATGTACTTTTCTATCTTAATGCTCCCCCTATATTATCAAAGACAAAAGCTAGATTCCTAAAAAAAAAGCCTTGAAGTTCTGCATCTTAGAAGGTATATTATATTGCAAGAATCCTATTGGTATACTGCTTAAATGTTTGTTTGAGGATGATGCAGGTAAGATCATGCATGAACTGCATGAGGAAGAGTGTCGAGGCCATCTTTATTGGAAAACCACAGCCAACAAAATCCTTAGAGCTGGCTACTATTGGCCCACCCTTTTCCTTGATATGCACAAACTAGTCATGAGTTGCCATAAATGCCAAATTTTTTATAGCAAGATAAAACTCTTACCTTTACCTTTACACCCCATTATTGTTGAAGCTCCTTTTCAATAATGGGGTTTAGAATTCATTGGAGAGATTCACCCCACCTCGTCTGCACAACATAAGTGGATCCTCACCACCACTGATTACTTTACCAAGTAGATAGAAGCCATCCCCTCTACAAATGCCACTGATTCAGTCATTATCAAATTTCTTGAGACAAACATCCAGTGTAGATTTGGTTGCCCCAGAAAGATCATCAGAGATAATGCTGCTACCTTTTCATCAAAAAATGTGGTGAATTTTGTCATAAATATCACATCACACTATGACATTCCACAGCTTATTACCCTCAGGGTAATGGGTTAGCTAAATCCTATAACAAAATCTTGGTCAATATCATCAAGAAGCTCCTAGAATAGAATCAAAAGGCATGGCATGGAAAGCTTATACATGCACTATGGGATGATAGAATAACCACAAAGAAATCAATCGACATGTCTCCCTATCAGCTAGTACATGGAATGGATGCCATTTTTCCAACATCATTGGGAGTTTCGGTGGTAAGACTTCTCCAAGAAGTGAAATCAGAAGAAAATGACATGCAGAGGAGGCTGAACCAAACCATTCATTTGCAGCAGACAAGGGAAGAAGTTTATAGCAAGACTCAGGCAATACAGGAAAGCATAAAGAAAATATTTGATAGAAGAAATAAAGCTAATAATTTCCACATTGGAGACATTGTACTAAAGTGGGATTCTAGGAGGGAAGAAAAAGGTAAACATGGTAAATTCAATAATTTTTGGAAAGGCCCTTACCTCATTTAGTCAGTTAGAGGTCATAACGCTTTTTTTTACAAGGGATTAATGGAGAATAACTTTTTGGAGGTCATGTAAATGGCAGGATGCTCAAACACTATTTCTGTCAAGAATCCTAATTTTAAAAGTTTTCATTCATTGTGCATAAACATTGCATGAGAGAACCACAAAAAAATACAAAACAGGAAAAATAGAAAAGAGGGCAGATTTGAAAAAAGGTAAAGCCCCATACCCAAAAAATAGTACTACTAAAAGTGTGTAAGCCTAAATACCACTACTAGTGCATAAAGGATTCTTGTTTCAGTCATCTAGCCTAATCATGGTTGAAACATGTTTTAAATTTATTTTTGATAAGTTAGTGAGAGATAGTTAGTCAAATAATGTAAACTTGACTAGTCAAAGATAGATTAGGGAAGAAAGATACTAGTTCCACATGCTTAAAACAGAACCAAGGAGAAAAATGGGGATGAATAGAAAACAATGTATCACAACCCTAATTTTTCTAGTCTTATTTTGTACAAAAATAACATTTGTGTGCAGCTTGTTCTTATGCCACAAACCCATGGTAAGTCAGAATGTCTAATCCTGATTTAAACCATGTTTTCAATTTCATGTTTATAGCTTATTGAATGAATCATGTCGAACAGTTTAACCTTGACATTTGACTAGTCTAGGTAGAGAACAAAGTTCATTAGCATAATCTAGACTTTGGAGAAAATAAGATAGAAGTAGATAGTTTGTTTTTCTTTCAAAAGAAAAAATATCAAGGGTTGGCTAGTCCAAATGCACCTAAGGAAGAAAAAATGTTAGGCAAATAGATTGGGTAGGTATAGACGAAGATTATTTGATCATGTTTTTCAAAAATCATAACTTCACAGCAAGCATCAACAAGAGAAAAGAAGTAAAAATATGCCCAATGGATGAGGCACTGGTCTCCATTAAGCCATAGATCTGAAAGTTCTGGACACCTCCTCAAAACGAGCTACCCTCACCAAGTGGAGCCATTGTTAGTCATCAGTAATTTTTTCCTTCATATATGACTAAATGATCTCCCAAGATTTCTAGAAACAAAGTTCATGAACATTGTGAGTTCTAGAAATCTCACTGCCTTCATCATCCTTAAGATGATTTTTCACTATTTCATCATTCCATCATGTCAAGCTCTGCTTGCAAATCCCAGAAAAACCATTAGGGGCTTATGTCACTCATTTTGTCTATATCTTGTCACCTTTGGCCCAAAACCCTCTATTTTTCTTTGCCTAAACCCCTCATTGCTCCCTAAGGCCACCAATCAAACAGCTCTATTATGTCTCCCAATAATACCTCAAGCATTGATAGTCCCAAAATTGTCTCTGTAGGCTCTTTAGATAAACCAAGTACATTGGATTTTTGATCTTGAATACATCAGTTTATCATGAACTCTTTTTTACACATGAGGACCCCAAAATCTATTTTTTCTCCCAAAAGCCAAGTCCAAGGAACCTTCCACTGGGTCACCTAGGGTTTCACAGGTTATAGGGTGGTTTTGGTGTCCTAAAAATCTATGTTTTTCCTATATAAAGAGACTCCATTCAAAGAATAAAAGGGACAAGTGACTTTGTCCAAAACTGATCAAAGGGTCATTTAAGAAAGGCCTCCATGGCCTAGAGCACAAATTCTGCAAGGGACAACTGCCCTTGCTCACATTTCTGCAAAAGGATCAAATGGCCATCATACCTAAAGAGATGTAAGGTAATGGGGGAAAACATCACAAGAAGACCATCTACAGCAACGAGAAAGGCAGCTGGAATATGTTTTAGAGAATCAGGGTTTTTTTTCTTTGAGTAATTGGAAAATCAATGTGCCAAAGCAAGAAATCAGTGGAAGGGCTACAATGACAAAGGTCACCTCCACTCCATCTAGTGCACATTGAAGATTTTTAGAAATAATCATTAGGGGAATTTTTAGGTCTAAAATGGGCCTCCAGAGAAAAATGTACAACCAAATTAAAATTTATAAGAACCAATAGGATTCAAGATGATGATGTCAACCATGGGGGATGATTCACCATTTTTGGAGTAAAAAAGTAAAAAGAAAAAAATAATAAAATAATAAAACTACTTTTTCAACTTATCTCCCTAATATTTTACTCAAATTTCAAGCAGGAGTACTCATTGGATGCAAAAATTAATTCCTCATCCAAGGAGTACCCATGTTGCATACTTTTGATGGACCTTACTACATGAAAAATGAGAAATACATGAAAGAATGTGATTGCAATCATGTTTTTCTTTTATTTCTCATTTTTCATGTAGCAGGGTCCATCGAAAGTATGCAACATGGGTACTCCTTGGATGATGAATTAAATTATGCATCCAACGAGAATTTCTGCTCGAAATTTGAGTAAAAACTTAGGCAGATAAGTTGAAAATACGAGTTGAAAAAGCAGTTTTATTCTTTTATTATTATTTTATTCTTTTTTCCCTCTAAAATTTGATGATGTAATCTAATATTGTTTTAGTATTTCCACTAATATTTTATAATCTCCTTAGGAGGCCCATTTTAGACCTCAAAACTCCCCTAATGCAATGAGTTTTGAAAGGTTTAGAGAACAAGAAGACATCACTATTTACTTTTTTCTAACAGCCCTAAAACCTAGGAGTTTGGAAAGAATGACAAATAGGTCAAATAATGATGATAGGGACTCCTTCATAACAACAAATGGAATTTCAGGGGGTATTGAAGTTGCCCTCTAGGGTTTGACAAAGAAGCACAGATTCCACCTCACCAAAAAGACCAAAAAGCCAGTAAAAAAGTAAGAAGGGAAAAAATAAATTAGAAAGTGGGTTTGATCATAAAATTATTTTTCAAAAATAAGTATAAAAGTCTTATTTCCCTCTCCCCAACTCATTTTTTGGCTTTGAAGGAGAGATAGAGAGTCGTTGAATCATTTGTAAGGGTTTTTCCTGAAAACTAGGTAAAAGTTCCAAGCGTTGCGCATAGGCAGAGGTGCTACGCATATAGCCTTTGGCACTATGCACAGGGGAGGAAGGTTAGTGCTAAAAAGGCACTGCGCTACGCATAGAAGGGCCAGCGCTATGCACAGGCGGTGGCGCTGCGCACACGACCATTTCGAAGCCCGACCCACCCACATCAATGGCGTTGTGCATAGGAGAAAGCCCAATAGGCCCGTGTAGAGGCCTGAGCCACCCACAAACCTCCCAGCGCTATGCACAGGCCTACCAATACCTGACTCGACTCAACACTATGCACAGAGGTCACGACATGAACGACCAGTCGGGTGTAATATCTCCAAATGGGAGATAAGAAATGCATAAGCATAATACTATAATGGTAGGGTGTAATTAAGTCATAAAATGTGTTGAGAAACATATTTCCATCAAATGAATGAAACAACAGCAAAAGGAATCACTTCTACATCCTCCCAAGTGGGGAAAATGCAACAATTTGACCCTGAAAACATTCTTTTTGGAGCTTTACATTTTAAATGGAATAAATAATGGTTGGTTCCCTTAGAATATGTATTAAGGCCCTCACATACAAAATAGTAACATAAAAAAATCTCTTTTGATAAGTTAAACAGACCTCTCGGCCTCAAATTAGCTTAAAAATAGCCAAACCCCATGAATTAAGTTATGCAGAATTTCTGAAGAAAATGACATCGTTATTTTATGAGGGTTTCTAGAACATGATGATATGAAATCATAGATTTGGAACTATATGGAACAATATGCTAAGAAAATGAAGATCTGGCCTCCTTAATACATTATAAAGATAACCCGACAAGGGTTTCTTGAAAGCTTGATGTAAAAAAGTGCAGATCTGAATATTCAGCTCTGAAAAATGCAGTATTACTAAAAAATTATAGAAATATAGCTGAAAATTACAAAGGAGGGGTGAGAATCCCTTCCTATAGCTTTCTGGAAGAAGGGTTGGCCCTTTTCCAAGGAAACTAGCTCAAAAACAAGGGCCTTAACCATGCTGCAACAACTCTATGCAAAATGATGCAGTTTCTGCAAGGGACTACACTGTAGGATATGAGGAATATTCTGGCCAACTGCCAAGATTTGGAATGTGCTCATAAATCTTCCTAGCTGATCTCTCAAGAGAAGGAAGGCTCCCTCTATTGAGAAACAAACCGAAAGTGGTGTTATCAAATCTCCACTGCAACACCCTGCAACACAGCACTATTCTGTTACAGAAATAACGTTGAATCTGGAGACTGGTGCTTGGCCTTAAGCTTAGATGTGGAGCACTTCAGTACAAAGCTCTCCCAAGAGGCCTCTCAAGAGAAGAGGTGGGATTCCCGCTTGGGAACACCCAGTGCTAAACAGCACTACAACCCTGCTAAACAGCAAGAGGAAGCTAAGTCTAAATAGACAAATATCAAATGATGATCTCAAAACATGAAGAACAAAGCCTCCCATCCTCTCCATATATAGCAAGTGAACCTCTTCACATTGGGTCGCATCCATATTTTCCACCGAGTTCATGCAATTTTTCCTCCACCAAAACTACGATGTCCATCAAGGAGATTCAATGTATCTAGACAGCTTTGTTGACTTGGTCAAAGTTGACTGAATCAACATGATCCCATCTCTGTTCACACCCAAGGGTGCTCAAATTAACTGCTTATTATTCCTCCTTTCACATTAGGTGTGTTATTGATTCATCTAAAGAGGTTAATCAGCCTCCCTACCCATTTATTCACCTACCTAGTGATAAAACAACTCTAATATTCCATTTAGCTTGAAGGCTAAATTTTTGGCATATTACATTGTGTGGCGCTACGCACAGAGGAAATTTGGCCAAAATTGCCAAAAATTGCTCAAAATCACTCTTTTTCCTTCTCAAAGTTTCCATATGATCCTGCACAAGTTAGACAAGGCTGGTGGTCACTTTCTGTTGCCCTCCAATTGATCTTTTTGCATCTGTAACCAAAGGAGAGTAACCATAATCTAAATTGGCTAAAAACCCTAATATTCATGGAAAACTCTCATTTAACCTTCTAGGGAAAATTTTACTAGTTGAAGAGTGGTAACTGGTGTAAATACACTCAGTACAAGTTAGGCATCCTTCAAACCTCGAAAGCATTCCTAGACTTCTTCCATTTTTCCTCCATTTGTTAAAATCTGCCCTCACCATCACTCATTTCTCCTCCCTAGACCTAAAGGCACTCACAAGCTAGAAACCAATTTGTTCAAGGACACAATCAGTCACCATGTTTGGAGAATAGATCAATACCAGTATTGATGAAGGCCAAGGGCCTATGAAGCCAAAACACAAGGGAGGAATAACTAATAGGTTTGAGCCCTTGGATACATTTCAAATAACCTCTTCTCCCATGATCCTTGCATTTTTTCAAGATGTTGGATGCTATCAATCCGGTGAGAGGTTTAAATAGGTCCAAAACCACTCAGATTTGACTATGTTGTTCATTCTCAGCCTACAAAACAACTAGGTCAACCTAGTAGGAGTAAATTTTGAGCTATCCTCCAAATCCATTGCTAAAGCCACAGGGATACCAGATGTGGGTGAAAGATGATTCAAGAAGAAGAAATTGGCCTTGAGCTATTATGAGCCCTTCCTCAAACCTAGTTACTAGTAGGGCTGCAAGAACATTTCTCCCTTCTCCCACCTGCTAGAAAGATATGCCCCATTGATGAGGCAGATCATCAAGTACTTCACTTGTGAGGGGAGGTACTCCAGGATTTATTCATATCACATAATGTTGCTAATACACTTAACCAGGGTTAAATTTCTAAACCTACCATACTATCTCTACCAGAGCATTGAAAAAATGGCTTCAGTGGTCAAGAAAAAGAGTTATGCCCACCAAATGCAAAGCCTTTTTCCCCACTCTTTGGTTAAGATGATTGTTTTACACCAGCTGGAGTAGCAGGGAATTCCTTGGGAAGTTTTTATCTCACATGATGTATTTGCAATCCTTAAGCCTTCATTCAACAAAATTTTCCTTCCAATTCACACTCACTTACCTCCACTCCTCCATCACCCCCCAGGGATCATAATCCATCACCTCCACCTATGCCTTCTCCACAAGGAAACTTACCTCTTGTTGGAATAGGGTCTCCTACAAGACCTGCAAATATGGTCCATTTTTGTATATTTTTTACTATATTTAGTCTAACGCAGGGGTTTTGGGGTGGGTCAAAGCCCCTCATGCATTGTAAATGGGTCAAGGGTAGACCAAGAGTTTGGAAACCACGGTTTGCTGGCCATTGGATGCGTAGTATTAAATAGTATAAATAGTTGAAAATTTTTGAGTTGTAAGGAAGATTTGGATTAAGATTGATGCGAATTGCAAATTAGTAGATCTTTTTTGGTTTTTGGGGAAAGAAATCCTGTTGGTTGTGTGCGCAAGCTGGTTTTTTTCAGTATGTAAGAGAATTTTTTATAAGTAATATATGAGAAGTATCGTGGATATCTAATTTTGTTTGATCTATATGGTTATGGTTATTAAGGACTCTAATTATATGTGATGCTATTTATGGACTACAAATTATCTGTGTTATGATATTTGTATCTGCAATCTGAGTAAGTCTGCTACGAATATATTGTTTATGCTTATACTTGGCTGTCCGCACATGGATGCGATCCTGTTATATAAATCTGGTAAAATTGTACTTTGGTTAATCATTTAAAGTCCTATGAATGACCTATGAATGTGTAGATCTGATAGTTACCGAATGGTTTGAATTATTTGCTCTCTCTGAGGGTGCGGAAACCTGGTTCCAGCACCCACCCATACTGCTTCGAGTGAGACTTTCGCATGTGCAACCAAGTCACTGTCGAAAGGGCCAGTAGCATAGGGGTATGTTTTCAAACCTTCACCTTCGAACCTGGGTCAGGACCCCTCGTGCCAACAAATGGTTCCGTTGCTGGGACCGGGAGCATTTTGAGAGAGGGATCGGGTAATGTGAAGGCTGTACTAGAAACTTGAAAGAAAAGAAATTGATGAATGGTTTGAATGGCAAGTTCAGGAATTCACAATGAAAGAAAACCATAGTAGGAGGTTGACCACCGAAAAGTGGAAAAATATGTATATTTTCATAGAGATCTATTAGATATTCTTCATAACCATTGTGATCGAGCTCCAGGAGTGGCTCGCGAGGTTGGTCGAATTTCAGAAGTGTTGGAAGGATGAGCGCATCACACAGTGGACCCCAGAATTGATCTAGCAGTTAGAGAAGGTGGATAACACCATCACTCGCACTGTAGATCACTAGGTGGACAACGTGCTAGGAGGATTCGTGACAGAATTTTCCATCGATCAACTGGTCTCCTACTCCGTAGTAGAGTGAAGATTCTTCAAGGGATTTAAGGGTAAGTTTCTGAAGACTTTACCATTGTTGATTAAGACATTACTTTGTGAAAAAGGTATTCTTTGTAGCCACACTAAGTGAATGACCGCTGATCCAGATGGAAGTATGACGCGAAGCGGAAAATACTATCGAACCAACCTAGAAGGAGGTAGATCTGTCTACATCCCGATAAGAGAAGCAGCTGCGCATATTCCTCCAGCCACACCACTTTCAAACCAGCGTAGGGCTAAGAATTCACCTAAATCTCCACCACCAAAAGACGACATGGCTGCGCACATGAAATTTCCTACCTTTAAGCATGTGGGAGAAGAGGACATGGAGCAGTTCTGGTATGTCGTAGAATCTATATGGACTGCACAGAACGTAGTTAGTGACGTGGTGAAGAGGGCACAACTATCCCTTTCCTTTGAAGGAAGAGCTTTGGATTGGTATATGGGATAAATCGGACAACATACAAACTCAACCATTGAAGAGGTCAAGAATGCTTTAAAACAAAATTTCAAGAAGCCTAAGTCCTATTCTCAAATAATGGTCGATCTAAAGGATTTCAAGCAAGGGCCTTTTGAATCTGTATGGGAGGTCGATCAACAACTGAAGAAGGTGATCAGGGAAGGAGGATTTCAGTATGATTACAGACAACACATGGAGTGGTTCACTGTTATGTTGCTGCCTCACTTGCACTTACCTATGGGTCACCAAACTTTCAAATCACTGGAAAAAGCCATAGAGGTCACTATGAAGTTAGAAGCTCTGCCCAGAGATGATGCCCAGCTAGGCATCCAGCAGATCCAAGGACAACTGGAGGCGATGCACATGGAGATCTAGAACCTGCATAAGGAACGAGGCGTAGAGGCTAGCCCGGAAATATGGTGCATACGTTGCAGGATGAATGGTCACACCAAGGATAACTGCCTGCTGTTAACATACTACATGCAGGCCAGGGGACCTAGTATGATATGCCCTAGGGAAGTGGCAGGCACAAGTGGGCTGACACTATGGTGCGATGATTGTGGCATTGTAGGGTTGCACGACACAAACCACTGTCCCCACCTTGCTGCGTACATCCCAGAAGTAAAATAACAATGGTGCAGGTTCTGTAGGTTGGTAGGACATGATGAATAGAACTACTAGACATATGATTTGATGATCGATCGGGAGAATCTCTATAGGGTGTAGTCGGACCCGTCTTCACCTAGATCTCTCTCGAGCGCAGGGGGCTCCCTAGCAAGGGGTAGGGGAGGTAGAAGAGGTGGAAGCGCAGGTCGGGGATGAGGGCAACTCATCTGTTATAACTATGGAGAGGTAGGGCACTTTTCCTGGGACTGTCCAAACCACACAAGATAGACCTGTCGGTATTGCAAGCAGTTGGACCATGTGATTGAAGACTGTCCAGTCTTGATAGTGAAGATGCAGGAAAAGCAACCAACACCTACGTAGAATGTGCAAAGGGTTAAGGCCAAGCTATGAGACAAAGATCCAAGCGTAAATATCATAACACACAGTGGAATGGCCACCGAGGGGCTTTGGAAGAAAACTACAAACGAGCCTCTGATCCAACCAACAATTAGAAAACATGAAGGGTTGGATCTAAAAAAGGAGAAAGAACCATTTATCGTAACTCGCAAGGACTTTTCCGAAGCAGAGGCATGTACTTCACAGCTGCCTGAGGACCTCAAGTTAGACGAGGATGTTAAACCATTTTTACAAGCATGTATGAAGTTGTTGCGTAACCCAAGGGCTGTGGAAAATCTTTAGGCACTGATAGATAGATGCGCAACATGACCTATCCTCCCTCCATAAATAAAGGACATACATAAACTCTATGGGTATAAGAAACACACAGGCAGAGAGATGCGGTTGACTATGCAGATCGGTGATTACGAAATGGATCAGGTTATTTTGGACCTAGGATCGGACGCGAATGTATTACCTAAACTAACTTGGAAACACATGGGGGAACCTAAGTTGGAATGTTCCACTATTCAGCTGTGTATGGCAAATCAACAGAATATCATTCCATTAGGAAGACTATCAAATATTGTGGTGGATATCGCAGGGGTTAAGGTCCAGGCTGACTTTGAAGTAATTCAAATTGTCGAAGATGCAGACCCCTACCCTGTGCTCCTACGCTTGGATTGGGCCATCGATATGGGAGGCATTATTAACCTAAAGAAGAGAAGCATGGTATTTGATAATAATGGTACAAGGGTATTAGTACTATTAGATCCAGTGAAGGGTGAACGATACACAAAACCAGTGCGTGACGAAGAGGATGTAGATCATGTTAGTGTCAGTCTATTCATACTGCCAACAGTGATCAAAATTACTCTTTTGCATTTGCGTATTAGGGGTCTCATACCAAATAAATTTCACCATTCTGCAAAGTCATGGATTCATTGATGGTAGTTTTCCCTCATGATGTACTTGCTGATTTTCCTTTCTATGGTCTTTAGTCATTGCTCACTTTCATTATCAAAATCGTATCAGTAGGTCATAGGATGGGTATCATTAGTTTCTAGGGTCTCACCATGGTCAAATTAATGAGTCAAATGTCAATAATATCAGCAAGGTCATGAGGAAAGTCAATAAATTCAAAGTCACTGCACCAGGAAGATCAAAGAAACAATTTATCTAGCTTGATGTAATTTTCACTTCAAAACCATGTTTTGAGGTGAAAACATGATATTTTTCCTTTACTATTATCATTCATTATGTAATTTTATATCATCATATGTAATAAGTCTCAATTCAGAAGTTGCTATCTCCACAAAGTGATGACCCTACCTTTAGAATAGTTTTCTACAGCATGTTTAGTGCCAAATCATCCTCCAAGTAGATCCATCAGAAAGAGCCCGAAAAGAGCTTTCCAACGGTATACTACACTCTTAAAACTGACTTCTGGATTGAAATTTATGCTTAAGTGAAGTAAAAGTCCCTATATCCTCAGATACCCCCTATTTCCTATTTTTCCTTTAAACTTTGTATTATTAAAGTTTTAATATTCCCCTTTTCCCCTTTCCGATTATAAAATCGCATTATAAATACAAATGAAACTATGCTAAACCACTTCCCCTCCATGCCATATAACTTTATAATAAAAAGTTCTATATTATATAACCCCCCGCTGTTTACAACCACTTCCCCACCATACGTTAAAAACTTATAATAAAACTTTGTAAATGAAATTTTATGTTATATAAACCCCGCCACTTTAAATCCCTTTCTATCGCATCGCATATTCTAGTTGCATGTTCCGATCGGCCCATCGTGAAAGTTCCGATGCGATTGTATTACCCCCCTCCGATGCATATACGACCGTTGATTTCTCCCGCCGGTCCGACAACCCACAGCTAATCGGGCCATCACAATCGGCACTTCCATAAATCCCCTTCTGATTGGCCAATCGCAAGTCCCTCCTCCGATTTCCTGATCGCAGCATCCCCCGATTGAAACCTCCGATCACTCCTCAACCGTTGATCTATCCCCGCCAATCCGATGGCTCAAAGTCAATCGGGCCATCAGCATCGGCATTTCCATATGTGTTGCACTCCTCTCCCCTCCGATATTGCGATTGCGATTAACCCCAGGCCGACCATACAGTACTTCTGCCCATTCATAATATAATGGCCCTTTTCCCTTTGTTAAATTCAAATCTTATATATTTTGTTTTATACAAAGGCTTTGGTTAGTCCATCAGCACATTATATTGCCCCGCTCCTATCTCAATTGCGATTACACCATTGCAAATATGTATCACTCCGCCCATCTCCCGATTCTGATTCCGATTGCGATGGTGCCATATTACAATGTGTTTATTATATTATATCTCTCTGCCCCGTCCATTGCGATTGTGATTTACATATGATTTCCGCCTCCCTCCCTTCCCTTTTCCCATTTAAAATTAAATTTTCCCTTCACTAAAGGAAAAGTTTAATTTCAAAGGTGTGTTTATTAAAATGTTGGTTTTTTTCAAACAGAAATCAAAGTGACATTCAAAGGGCCAAGAAGAGCTTAAAATAAAATAAAGATATCTATGACAGTAGTAAAATAGGAAATATGTTCATCGGATTACCTATTTTGTTTCATACAGCATAACAGCGAAATCTCCAAAGTGGTCAAACGCAATGTTGTCTCTTATTTTTAGGGGCAGATTGTTGTTTTTATTTACTATGATTGTATTTCTATTCTTCATCTATTAGAACAGCTCCTCTTTTCATGGATCTATGTTCCCACATTCCAGCTTATTTATTTGTAAGTCAGTGTCTGAAGTCTGTAACTAAGAAAGTAGGGGAATAGTGTGGAAAAAACATCTCTGCGCTCTATTGTACAGCTTGACAAGAATTAATAAGAGATGAAGCTTTGATTTGTGGGATCCATGTGGTATGCGATTTAGCATTTGTTTTTCTCCTTTGTTTCGTATGTGAATTGTTATGTGTTCCATTCATTCATAAACATTTCCTTTTGAATGCTTTCAAGATATAAAGGTAGAATCCATTTTATATTCTCTGCCTTGGGAAATCATTCATACTCTGTGTTTTTCTTATGTTTGAAAATGATCCATTTATTATGCCCTTTTCAACTCCTCACCAGTCTGACCATCCCATCCCTATTTAGCTTTATTTGCTAAGTTTCCCGCCTATCTTTCCCCATGAAATACCCTATGTCCTGATTTAATTCCTGGTTTCAACTGTCCCTTTTATCCCACACATCCCTGAAGTTCATTCATTCATTTTATTAAACCTTTTTCCCATCATTTTACCTAGGCCTAATATCAGTCCATTTATTGTGTTCCATTGAATATTATTTCATGAAGAAATCCCTCTCCTGTCCTTTTAGGGCTAGCTACAAGGCTGAGTGTGGTTTAGTTGTTACCCTGTTTTTCCCTTTCAGCCTGGGGTCCAATTCGGGTGCTAACAGATCACATATATAAGCTGACTGTGCGAGATGAAGACTAGATCAACCCCACGGTGGAGGGGGTACTCTGCTGGGAAAAAGATAACGAATGTTTCTCCAACTTTGATGGGGATATGGAGAATTGGAAAAACTGATTACATGATGTCTTTATGCTGAGATGTCTTTGGATCACGAAGGACTTCCACTGAATCTTCTCCGAGGAAATAGATCTACCTTATTTCGATGGTTCTAGTAATGTTAGGGACATTCTGCAGGCATTTAAAGCCAAATTTCCCAGGGAACGAAGGTTATGGTCCCTTAATCTAGCAATGCGTGCAACCCCTGCATGATGGTGGGAGACGCATAAGGAAGCATTCCCGGCATGGGAGAATTGTCGGGGCAAGATGCTCTTGCAGTTTGAGACCCCAACGGAGGTATGGTTCGAGTTTTTCCTTGGCCCAGGGGATCCGCGTGAACACACGGTTGCATGGATGGAGGCATGGGATGACCAAACTATAGGAGAGTGGGTTAACTTATTCATTCATGTGATGGGTCCAATCCCCACTACCTGGTACCCGGATGCGGAGCTACATCACTGCACGCGCCACTGGGAAACTTTGAAAAATGACTTATAGGAACATTTGGATTGATAGGGGGTCCCGAGGTGCTTGACGAAGCTCTACAGGACATAGATACGTTCATGTTTGGCAAGACTAGCTCTTCTGCAGTATTTGAAACACCGACATCGGAAACGCAGATGCATGATATTGTCAACTGTCACAGCTTGGCAAGTGACGAAGGTGAAGATGATCCGCAATCTGTCTCTATCTCGGATTCGAAAGGGCACTGCACTGTTGAAGGACCTCCACTAATGGAAGTGGATGTCAATAAGCCTCTCAAACTGCACGAAGTAAACATTGGGATGAAATAGCACCCTAAATTAGCTAAGATTGGGAACTACTAGGATGAGAATACAGTAGGTAAAGTGGCTGAATTACTTACAAAATATCATAAATTGTTCCCTACAAACTTTTCTGAGCTAAAGGAGATCATGGGGGACTTAGAGGTCATGCATATCACTCTCAAACCCGATGTGTGGCCCATAAAGTAGCAACCTTATAGGTTGAACACCAAATATAAGCAGAAGGTCAAGGAGGAGCTCGATAAAATGCTTGATGCAGGGATCATCGAAGTTGTTGAAAAATCATACTAGGTTAGTCCAATGGTGGTTTAGGAGAAAAAAAACTAAGGCAGAGATTCACATTTGTGTGGACCTATGCAAGTTAAATGATGCCTGCGTTCATGATCCATTCCCAACGCCCTTCTCCGACGAAATATTAGACAGCGTGGGATGATAGGAAGCATACTCTTTTATGAATGGGTTCTCAGGATACCATCAGATAAGAATTGGACCTCAGACCATAGAAAAACCATGTTTGCCACTATGTGGGGATATTTTCTCGGGTCATTGTTGCAGTGTTCAAAGAATTCATTCACAAGTTCCTCGAGGTGTATTTCGATGATTGGACTATCTTTGGCTTGGTCAAGGCACACATCTCAAACCTGCGCATGATGCTAGATGCCTGTCGAAAACACCAGATTTCCCTAAACATCAAGAAGAGTATCTTTTGCGTACCCTTCAGAATCTTGCTCGGCCACATAGTTTGTCAGCAAGGACTAATGGTAAATCTTTCCAAAATTGCAATTATGATAAATTTACCAGTACCAATCACGGAGAAAGAGCTACGCTCGATCCTTGGACACACGGGCTACTATAGGAAATTCATTCAAGGCTATGCTCTGATTACTACCCCTATGGAAAAATTGCTCAAGAAGGACTTTTCTTCTTTTGGAATGACGGATGCCAAAAGAGATTCGAGCTACTAAAGGAAAAGATGGTCTCAACACCTATTCTCATCTTTCCAGATTGGGAGAAGGTATTTCATGTTCATGTCGATGTGTCAGGCATTTCTCTCAGAGTTGTCCTTACGCAGCTAGGGGAAGGATAAATTGACCATCCAGTTGCCTTTGCAAGTAGGAAGCTCTCTGGAGCAGAACACAAATAATCCACCACTGAGTGGGAGGGATTGGCCATGGTTTATGGATTGTAGAAATATCAGCATTACTTGCTAGGAGGTCACCTCAAAATGTTCATAGACCATTCAGCTTTAAAATACCTGATCAATAAGCCTGTGTTAGGGGGGAAATATGTCGGTGGTTACTGCTATTTCAGGAGTATGACTTTGAAATCATAGTCAAGCCAGGAAAGTTGAATGTTGGGCTAGACCACTTGTCCCGAATAGAGAGTGGTGAGGAGCCAAACGAACTAGAAGCCAGATTTCCTAATGCGAATAAATTTGCTATCAGGGTAGTTGATGCACACTTCGCTGATATCATTCAGTTCTTGACTACCGGGATGACACCTCCAAAGTACTCTGTACAGCAGAAAAAAGAGTTAGTCACCCAAGCAGCAGACTTTACCATCATCGCAAGACAGTTATATAAGATGGGGGTAGATGAAGTATTGCGTTGATATGTCTTGGAGCATGAAAGGCATGCTATCTTGACCGACGCTCATGGCAGAGTAGAAAGAGGTCACTACACAGGGAAAGAAATGGCACATAAGATCTTGAGGGTTGGGTTATGGTGGCCAACCCTGCATACTGATGCCCACAACTATTGTAAAGCTTGCTATACATGTCAACGAACATTGAGGCCATCCCATAGAGATGAAATGCCCCTTCAATCACAAATGGCCCTACAAGCATTTGATAATTGGGCTATCGATTTCATCGGGCCTATCAACCCCCGGGAAAAAAAGACGAGTTCGCGCTACATTATTACGGCCACCGACTATGTAACTAGGTGGGTGGAAGCACAAACAGTAAATTATTTTACTGCGGATACCACTGCGCATTTCATATTTGAGCAAATACTGGCCAGGTTTGGATGTCTGAAGATTCTCATGAGTAATAGACATACGCACTTTTTTATTGAAACAATCCAAGCTTTGACTGAGGAATTCCAAATCCATCATGTGAAGAGCATGCCATATCACCCCCATGCCAACGACATGGTTGAAGCTTTTAATAAAATCTTGGAGCACACGCTGACCAAGGTATGCAATTATGATCACAGTGATTGGGAAGTGCGCATCTTGTTCGTCCTCTGGGGCTATCAAACAACCTACAAGAAGTTAATAGGAAAGACCCCATTTAGGATGGTTGATGGTAAAGAAGCCATTATGCCCATGGAGTATATTGTTCCTAGTCTACGTATCGCAACATTTACAAACATGGCAGAACCAGACGTCATTGCGAATTAGCTTATGGCTTTGGAGGAAGATTGATTTATTGCGAATTTCCATCAGCAAGTCTAGAAGGCCCACGATAAAGCTTGGCATGACCGACACATTTTCCAAAATAATTTCTCGGAAGGCCAATTGGTCCTCTTGTACGATAGGCAGTTTTCAAAGAATCTTGGGAAGTTCCGGCAGCATTGGCTTGGTCCCTACACAGTTAAGGAGATCACAAATGGTGGAGAGGTTAGGCTTTCTACCCTGTGCAGAGATATGTTCCCCGACTACATCAATGGTAGCCAGCTCAAACCGTATCAGATCAAATGACTCTATGGTCAGAGTAGCCATATAGGTGCAGGTGGAGACCCCACTGCCACAAGTGACTGAGGATGAGTCACAAGATTGTGTTGGGGGACTGTTGGAACAACGTCTCCTACAAGAGTTGCGAATATGGTCCATTTTTGTATATTTTTTATTATATTTAGTCTAACATAGGGGTTTTGGGGTGTGTCAAATCCCCTCATGCATTGTAAGTGGGTAAAGGGTAGACCAAGAGTCTGCAAACCATGGTTTGCGGACCATTGGATGCATAGGCTAAAATAGTATAAGTAGTTGAACCTTTTTGAGTTGTAAGGCAAACTTGGATTAAGGTTGATGTGAATTGTGAATTAGTAGATTTGTTTGGGTTTTTGGGGAAAGGACTCATACTGGCTGTGTGCGCGACGATCCACAGTCCTGCTGTGTGCAGACCCTGCTCTTGTGTACGCAGGCTGGTTTTTTTGAGTATGGAAGAGTCTTTTTGATAAGTAAGATATGCAAAGTATCATGGATATCTGATGTTGTCTGATCTATCTGGTTATGGTTATTAACGACTTGAATTATATGTGATTCTGTTTATGAGCTATGAATTATCTATGTTATGATAACTGTATCTGCAATCTGATTAATTTTGTTATGAATATATTGTTTATGCTTATACTTGGCTATTCGCACGTGGATGCGAGCCTCTTATATAAATATGGTAAAACTGTATGCTAGTTAATCATTGAAAGTCCTGCAAACGTGTAATATTCCCAAATTTTCACCTGATATTTGGAATATTAGAGTCCTTGATTTTCTTAATGAATTAATTAAATAAAAACATGGAGGGACCCATAATCCTTAGCATGAATAAATATCCACTTTGTGTGTGTGAATGTGGATTAATTAAGCCTAGATCAGCATAATAAGGTGGTTGAGCAACTACTAATGTGGATGAATTTGGAGAACTTGTCTCATTAATGAGATAGGTCATGGAGGTTGACACAGTCAACTAAGATCTTGAAGAGATCAAACAGAAGGTTGATTCAGTCAAATAAGATATTGAATATGTCAAACAAATATCATGGGACATTCATGATAAAGTGATGGAGGATATTGTGCAAACAAAGCACACTTAATGGAGAGGGTGTACATTGCACCTAGACATGATGGTTGATTTGGTTAAACAACGCAGTCAAACTTGGAGGATCTTGTCCACATGCACTGTGCAGTCTAGATGAGGCCCAAGGCTTGGGAAGGCTCAAACATTATATAAACAAGATGAAGGAAAGGAGGAGTTCATGTTGATTATTCTTGATGTGAATATATTTTCAGATCTGGAATTGTCATGTGACATTCCATTTCTTTCTTAGACTATTTAGCAGAGATTGCAAGTGTTATTTAGCACAAGGTGTTCCTGTTCGGGAATCCCACCTCTTTCTTAGAGAAGCTATAGAAAGAGTATTTTATTTAATTCTACATCAGGCTTTAAGTGCCGCATCTCTTTTTCCTACTTTCTTCAGAACATCCATATTCAGAAATTGTAGATTTCTGGAGATCAGTTTGGAAGGATGAAGTTGTCTTCAATACTTCAGCTGGAGAACTGTTGAGGGTTTATTCCTATTACCTTGAGCTTAAAGATCAGCTTCCTAGAGCTTCATTACAGATCTGGCATTAGGCCAAAGGTTATTGACCTCCTAGCAAAATTATTTTCTTCAGGAATTACGCTATCCATTTTGGAGATCCAAAAGGAGGAAGTTACTAGCATTTCAATTAGTAATCTTGTGAGGGATCATCCCCTCACATTTCCATCAGTCTTACCATCAGCCTGGAGTTTATTGTAGCATTTTTTAGTAGGCAGAAGGCCTCTCTTTCCCTCATAGCATAGTTTCTAGTGGCAGTTGTATTGCAACATCTGCAATCATTGTTGGAGGATTGAGAAGCTAGATATAGAGCATCTAGCTTGTAGATCTGAAGAAGGGATCGACCCTTCAAGCATAGATATGATCTTGCAACACATTTCAGCCATATTCTTGACAGATCTAGCTTTAGATATATATTTCCCAGTAGATCAAGGATCAAATCCTAGGGAGGTGATTTTCCAAAGTTGTAGATCTGGAAAATCCTTTCTAGGTTATCTTGGGAATCCATCACATTGGCCAGATCTTGAATCTAGTATCATCTGAGCTTCAGTTTTGAGTATATATTCATTTTCCTATTTAGCTTGCAACTATATGTTCATATTCTGCTGAAGGGACAACACAGTATTTGCTTCAGTGCCTCTCCAGTTATGCTGTACCTATTGTAGCATGTTTTCTGAGTGATTCTAGACCAACTTTTTGGCTATATCAACTCATATTTTGTGCATGGTGTAACTGATTCTTCTCCAATATAATAAAATGGCTCAGCTTCTCTGTAAATTTTGATGTTGTTTTAAAAAAAAAAATTATCTTGCTACAGTTCTTATATTGTGTTTAATTATTACTGCATTCTCCCCTTTGGGATATTACAGTGGTATCAAAGCATGATCTTTGGCTCAACTTTTGGATACTTCATATTTTTCATCTAAAGAAGAAGCAGATAGATGAGATCTATCATGGGGGAAACAAATTATACCACTCATTTCTGTAGATCTATGCAAGATCTCCACAAGGAGGTCAATCAAATGAAGGAGGAAAGGCAGAAAGAAGATCCAAGAAGAAGATGTGATGAGGAAGGTCCAAGCACTTCCTATCAGCAAAGAAGAAAACCGGAGAATCCTAGATCTCCTCATAGATCCACTATGCCCACTTTATTTGGAGAAGGTGAAAGGTGTAGAAATGAAGAAGGGAATGAACCTGAGACTCATGAGACTCTCAGTTTATATCTTGAAGAGTACAAAGCACAGTCTAGAGAATTCAAGGAGAAGCTAACTCTCCAACAATTCTTCAAAATCAAAGAAGAAAGAGGATCCTATAGTAGCAACAGAAGAAAGAGGCATAATAGATTCTATTTTCCTACATTTGATGGATCTTCCTCAAGCACTGTTAAGGGTTGGAGGAGACAGTTAGATTCATTTTTTAGGCTACATCCTATAGTTTAAGGAGAGGTTGTTCAAATTGCAGCACTTCATCTTTTAGATGAAGAAAATGATTGGTGGTTTGGTCGCATGGAGCATGCAAAAGTGACTAAATATTCAGATTTCTTTCAAAATTTGAGGAAGAAGTTTGATGTGAAGAAGATAGAAATGTGCCACAAAGACACATTTCCTAAGGACGAGGCTGTCAATCTTGTCACTCTAGACAAGAGGTAACTACACTCACCACCAGCTGCAAAAGTACTTGCATCCGGAGAAGGGACACTTGCATCTTTGCAAGATAGTCTTGAGCTCTTGACAAATAGAGTCCCATGCATGATTCAAGAGATGCATCAGGGAAAGGAGGGGAATTACAGTGCTGGTACACTTGGAGAAGAGAAGCCATCACTCTTACCAACAGTTGGAGGCACTATTGTCCCGGTTGAAGGAAATCTCGTGTTCTATCAAGACGTTCCCACATATCTATTGATCCAAGGTAAGCATACACATTCATCACCTATTGTTTCATTAGATCTTATTGAAACTTGTGGGGTCATGCCATCTAGGCTGATGCATAACCAAGGGTTAAAACATAGTGCTAATTTGAAGCAACAACATATCACAGTGCAGAGGACCCTTGATCTAATAGAGGAGGAGGTTAATAACTATCCTATTTCATCATTTTTGAGCTACATTCAACCATTTGAGTTGAAGTGTAGAGTTTCAGAAAATGGGATGATCATAATCTTGTGTACAATAACTGGTTATGAGATCAGTGTTGTGCCTTTCTTTGAGAAAACACCTATATTATCATGCATATCTACAGTGATGTCACTTAGTAGCTGTGAAGATGAGGAGGTCTCATCATTATTGGAACATTTTGATTGTAGCTTCACTCATGAAGCAATGGAGGACAAGATGATAAATGGTAGACATCTAGTATGAGAAATCTTTTCTCCTTTCTTGATGATACTTTCTCAATGAGCATCTCACAGCTCAAAGAGAGAGTTATACCTACAGCAGATCCAGAACCTCATTTTTTTTGGAAGGCCATGGATGAGAAGAAGGTCTCATTAAGAGATCTCATTGGAGGTGCACTTCAAAATTTCATGAAGTGCAAAGTTCTTCATCAGTTTGGGAAAGATGGTATTCTACAAAGGGAGAATGCCATGATTATGCAACACATCACTCATCTTCCATATTGGGATGAGTGGATGAGGAAGATAAGCAAGGGGTTGCATGACCATTTTCAGATTTATATGGGCCAGCAAGCTTGGTTACGTTGGTTGTCCTTGGGAGATTCTTGTCACCACCCAGAGGCTTCTATTTCTCTCATCCATGCCTTGAGGAACACTTATGAAATGAAAAAGGAGGCATGGCTACATTGGTTGCTCTTGGGTGAGTATGGTTACCACCCAATAGCTCATATTTTTCTGATTCATGCCTTGTGTATCAATGATATAATGCAGCAAAATAAGGCATGTTAATTTTGGTTTCACTTGAGAGAGATTGGCTAGCACATGACATCTCCTATGTCTATGTGTTTTTTATTGGGTACATCTTGGCATGATGCTCTCATGATGTGCATTGATTATGTTTCTTTGTATTGGGCTGATGTGAAATTCCATATGTCTATTAGTATGTTTTTGCTTCATGATGCACATGAAGAGGAGAGAAAGCAGCAAGATCTCTTGTTGCTTTGCTTGCTTTTGAAGGAGTTTGGCTTGTCCATCTTACATGGAGGAGATGGAGGATGGAAGCAAAGGGCCTTACTCTAGTGGTTACTATTAGGAGAATATGGTTTGACATCCTTGTATACCCATATAGCTCCTTCTCTTATTATTTTTCATAATGTTGGAATGATGCTTGGATCGAACAAGTCCAACAGGGCTAAGGAAGAGAGCATATCAATGTTGAATCAAATTCATAAAACATGCGATGAAGAGAGGTATTGTGAGATGGAGCTTTTCCTTTGTGGAAAGAGCTACTTTATTTTATGTATCTCATGTATTAATGATGAAGTTGGAACTCATGTGATTATCACTTGGTACTTCATGATGGAAGGAAGACATCTAATCATATAGTTAGAGGTCATTCCATATGTTTTTGAGAGACACCTTTGGAACCAAACATACATAACACATTGTAGCAAATGGAGCAAGCCTTCCTTATGTGGATGCCATTTGGAGGGGAATAGATGGCTTTGCATCTACTTTTGGAGTTGCTTGAGAACAACAACATTTTGCTGGGGGGGACTGTAATATTCCCAAATTTTCACCTGATATTTGGAATATTAGAGTCCTTGATTTTCTTAATGAATTAAGTAAATAAAAGGGTGGAGGGACCCATAATCCTCAGTATGAATAAATATCCACTTTTGTGTGTGTGAATGTGGATTAATTAAGCCTATATATGCATAATAAGGTGGTTGAGAAACTACTAATGTGAATGAAATTGGAGAACTTGTCTCATTAATGAGATAGATCATGGAAATTGACACAGTCAACTAAGATCTTGAAGAGATGAAACAGAAGGTTGATTCAGTCAAATAAGATCTCGAAGATGTCAAAAAAATATCATGGGACATTCATGATAAAGTGATGGAGGATATTGTGCAAACAAAGCACACTTGATGGAGAGGGTGTACATTGCACCTAGATATGATGGTTGATTTGGTCAAACAGAGCAGTCAAACTTGGAGGATCTTGTCCACATGCACTGCGCAGTCTAGATGAGGACCAAGGCTTGGGAAGAATCAAACATTATATAAATAATATGAAGGCAAGGAGGAGGGAATGCTGATTATTCTTGATGTGAAGATATTTTCAGATCTAGAATTGTCATGTGACATTCCATTGCTTTCTCGGGCTGTTTAGCAAAGATTGCAAGTGTTGTTTAGCACAGGGTGTTCCTAGTAGGGAATCCCACCTCTTTATTAGAGAAGCTCTAGAAAGAGTCTTGTACTTCATTCTAAATTAGGCTTTAAGTGCCACATCTCTTTTTCCTACTTTTTGCAGAACACCCATATTCAGAAATTGTAGATTTCTGAAGATCAGTTTGGAAGGAGGAAGTTGTCCTCAATACTTAGCTGGAGAACTGGTGAGGATTTATTCCTATCACCTTGGGATTAAATATCAGCTTCCCAGAGATTCATTGCAGATTTGGCATCAGGCCAAAGGCTATTAACCTCCTAGCAGTATTATTTCCTTCAGGAATTATGCTGTCCATTTTGCAAATCCAAAAGGAGGAAGGGAGTTACTAGCATTTCAGCTAGTAATCCTTGAAGGATCATCCCCTCACATTTCCATCAGTCTTACCATCAGCCTGGAGTTTATTGCAATAATTTTCAGCAAGGAGAAGGCCTCTCTTTCCCTCACAACAAAGTTTCTAGTGGCAGTTGTGTTGCGGCAGCTTCAATCATAATTGGAGGATTGAGAAGCTAGATCTAGAGCTTATAGCTTGTAGATCTGAGGAAGGGATCAACCCTTCAAGCATAGATCTGATCATGCAACAAATTTCAGCCATCTTCTTGAAAAATCTAGCTTCAGATATTTATTTCCCAACAGATCAAGGATCAAATCCCAGGGAGGTGATTTTCCAAAGTTGTATATATGGAAAATCCTTTCTAGTTTACCTTGGGAATCCATCACATTGGCCAGATCTTGAATCTAGCATCATCTAAGCTTCAGTTTTGAGTAGATCTACATTTTCCTATTCAACCTGCAACTATATGTTCATATTCTGCTGAAGGGACAACGCAGTATTTTCTTCAGTGCCTCTCCAGTTACGTTGTACCTATTGTAGCATGTTTTCTGAGTGATTCTAGACCAAATTTTTGGCTAGATCTACTCATATTTTGTACATGGTGTAACTGATTCTTCTCCAATATAATAAAATGGCTCAGCTTCTCTGTAAATTTTGATGTTGTTTTAAGATTTATTATTTATCTTTTTGCAGTTCTTATATTGTGTTTAAGTATTACTGCATTCTCCCCTTTGGGATATTACAGAACGACCTCTAACTGCGTAGATCTGCTAACTGTCGAATGGTTCGACTTACCTGCTCTCTCTCTCATGGTGTGAAAACCTGGTTCCAACACCCACCCATACTGCTTCGGGTGGGACTTTGGCCTGCGCAAATAGGTCACTGCCAAAAGTGCAGGTAGTATAGGGGTTTGTTGGCAAACCTTAACCTCCGAACCTGGGTCAGGGCCCTTCGAGCCAACACCTCTTTCTTCTTATCCTGATGCATCAAATGAAGATCATGACAGTGATAATGAGGAATAAGTAGATGACAGTCCAGATGAAGAAATCAATAGGGCAGAGACAGATTTTAATGAGGAACAAGAGGACAACAGTGGTAATGATGGACAAGGGGGTGAAATTAGCAATGATGAACAAGAAGATGATGGTGGGAATGATGAAAAAAATGGGGCAGACACAGAGTTTAATGAGGAAGAGCAGGAGGATGATGATGACAAGGAAGAGGGAGTTCAACATGGCAGTCATGAAGAAAAAAACAGTGAGCACACTGAGGAAGGTAGTGATGGTAATGATACCAATGAATCACTCCCAAGTATAGAAAAAGGTGGTGCTGATGAACAAGATGAGGACCTAGAAGATAGTGAAGATAATGATGAGGGTGATAGTCAAAAAGAAAGTGAACATGACAGTCAAGAGGAAAATGTGCATGAGCATGACAATGAGCCCAGTCATAGTGCAAACAATGAAAATATGGATGAAGATAATTAACATGAAGAAACAGAAGGTGATAATGACGAAATAGAAGATCAACAAGAGGAAAACAGTGAGGCACAAACAGAATTTGATGAAGGAGATAGTGATAAAGAGAATGTCATTGATAGGACAGTCAGTGAGGAAAAGGATAGCAAAAGAGATAGTCATGAAAGTCATGACAACTATCATGATTATCATGACACTAATCAATCTCTTAATGACAATGAGAATGAAAGTGATAGTGCAGGGAATGATGAAGAACAGAACACTAATGAGGAACAAGGTCAAAGTGAGAAAAGTGAACAAGATGTTGAATAAATTAAAGGCCAATGTGGTAGTATAGAAGGCGGTGAGGAAAATGAATATGATGATGATGCTAAAGGTCAGGACAATAGTGATCAAACAGAGCATGAGGTGATTGATAGAGACCATAGTTAAGATAAAGGAGATGACGACAACACCAAGGGTCATAGCTAAGATAAGGACGCTACCAAAACCATCATCACTCCTCTCACATGCACATACCACAGAGGGAAGAGAGATGTGTTTGCTACCTCAAAAAGGAAAAGGGCCATCCCTTCTCGAGCTATCAAACCATTGTACAAGGGAAAGCAAAAGATAGACAATGGTGTTCAGTAGGTAGAGGTGAGGAGAAGTAAGAGAATCATGAAATCTACTCAAGAGTCTCAATTCATTGATCTAGACAGTGATAATGAGGACAAGGAGATGACCACCAGATTGCTACTCCTAACCAAAGATGCACAAATTAAGGAGTGGGAAAGAGATTTCAAGATGGCACAATGTGTCATTCAGTATTACAAGAATTAGTGCAATCACTTCAAGAAGGTAAAAAGGGACCTTTATCTCAAGAAGAAAATGACCAAGCACTATGCAAAGAAAAACAAGCTTGCTTGTGCCAAACTGAAGGAGGCCCTCATGGAGATAAAAAACATAAAAGAGGAAAAAAAGCATGATATCCTTGGATTTTTTCTTGAAGATTCTCAACAGGTGTCTAAGACCTCTTGAGGGACCACTCCACCAATTTTGGGCAAAATTGAACAAGATTTTGTGTTTTTGAAATTTTGAGGCCTCTGTGCGCAACACCCTTGGCGCTACACAAACACATGGTGCACCCTCAGCTTGGAAAATAGAAATTTTTTTATTCCTCTCATCATCAGAAGTATTCTCAAAAAATTCAAATCATTTGGAGCCATTTTGACCCCCCAAAAGGTCACAAAACACCTAAATTTTGACCATTCTGCCTCATTTTCAAGCAAGGTGTTGCGCACAGAAAAGTGTTGGGAGAATGGATTTTTAGACAAGAAAATGGAACCCATTCAAGAAACCTAAAGAACTTTTGGAAGGTAAACTCATGAGGCTTTCCAACTAGCCATCCTGGAGCCAAATCCGACATTGGGAAAGGGTCCAAAACTTAGTCACAAACGATCATATTTTCTACTAAAGTGGCACTGTGCACATAGACTGTCTAAGTGTGTTTTGGACCAAAAGTCAACAAAACACACACATTTATTGAAAAATTATATTTTTGAGTTTTTTGAGGCAAAACACTCTAGAATTAGGTGGAATAAGTTACTATGCATTTATTTTTCTTGGATATTTATGCCTTGGGCCTTGCATGGTCACTTGGACATAAATTGTCATTTATGACTATTTTGGATATTTTAAAATCATAAATTAGGTTTTCAACCCTCCTTTGTTCCATAAATAGTGCATGAGTCTCTCAGGTATTTTTTTGGCTTTTTATGAACTTGGAGAGAAATACATGGTTTCTATGAGCTTGGAGAAGAAATTGGTTTTGTGAATATGATGAATGGCTTGCTTGGACTGATGATGGAGAAGCTTGTTTGCAGGATTCCTTATCTTGGTGAATGGTGATGTCTTATTAATCTATTTATGTTTTCTTGTTATTATTACATTTCATCCTTATTGGTTTCTATAAATCAGAAAAGTATAGGTTGAGACATGTTCTTTGATGCACCTCAGTCCTCCTGTTTGTTATAGCCTTGATGTTTTCCTCTATTTGGTCAGCTTAATGAATTATTGATTGCTCTGTAGGTCCACCTAAACTTGCTTTTTTTTCATATATGGATTATTATGCTAGTTTAAAAGTATGATTCATGGTATGCCCTGCTTACTTGAAGCCATCCAAACTCTGTCTTGAAACCTCTCTTTGGAATATTGTTTGCTAGGTTAAGTCAAAGAGGTCTCGTTTGATCTTGCCCTTTGTCCATGTCTACCAACTTGTTTCGGAGTTCTTTATAGCCTGATTTATGATGTTTAGCAGTTCCCTCTTCATATATTAAGTTATTGTGCTATCTTATATGATTTCCCAAATTCTGAAGGTGAATTTACTAAAGTTAGAAGCTCTTATGCTTTCTATGTTTCACTAGAATGTTTATCTTGGATATTTATTGGTTTAATGTATTATCATAGAGTAAATGGTTTGCACTAGCTCATGCTTAGTATCTTGTGCTAATTATATTTAAATACCTCCTTGTTAATAGATAAATGACACTTCCCTTTGCCCTACCTTGTTTTTCCCAAACTTGATGTTCACTCCACCTCACACATTACTTTAAGGATCCATTAACCTTGCTAGATTGGCCCTGCAACACACTCTGATTCATCATTGAGACACTCATGAATTTCATTGACTACATATCCCAATGATTCAAAGACCTCTCACTCCACCTAATACACTTGACCATCTTACCCAACCAAAACAATAAAAAAACCCTACACCTAATAGCTAGACTAAAATCAAAACCCTAAAGCAAAAATAACACATCCTTTGCACCCAATAGAGAGATACATCTCTGAGTCCAGGAAGGCTAGGTCCTAGGACTCCAAAGACTGGTTCCATGTTACCTTGTCATTTGGTATACCAATCTGCCAAATCACGGGACTCTAAGATTCTGGCGATCACGGTGGGACCTTCTGAGTATATAGTTGCCTGGATACCTCTTAACACTCTTTAGACCCTCAATTTGACTTAGAAAATACAGTGAATCTGCCACCTCATCGCCACAGTAACATTCTGGAGATCACGGTGGGACCTTCTAAGTATATAGTTTCCTGAATACCTCTTAAGGCTCTTTAGACCCTCAATTTGACTTAGAAAATCCAGTATATCTTCCACCTCATTGCCACACTAAAATTTTGGTGATCACAGTGGGACCTTCTAAGTATATAGTTGCCTAAATACCTCTTAAGACTCTTTAGACCCTCAATTTGACTTACAAAATCCAGTGACTTTGCCACCTCATCGCGACACTAACATTTTGGTGATTAGGGTGGGACCTTTTGAGTCAGTAACAAACTAATTATCCCTTAAGACTTCAGAAACCTTTGTAAAATCATAGAGAACTCAACTTATAGACAAGATTAGATTCTATTTGTTTCAACATCTTAGCAAAATGATGATTCAGCCATAGGACACTCTTACAAACCTTAAAAATATATAAAAAAAACTCAGAATATCCTGAAACACCCTTAGATTGGTTTCTTTTCAGTTATTGGTGGTGGACCATAAACATACATTCTTAAAAAAACAAAAAATTATCCACATGGTGACTCCATTAGCCTCCAGTATGCCTATTACTTCATTAACACCCATTTGACTTCCTAGATTTTTTTCAAACCATCCCTAAGAAGTTTTTGAGCCCACTTATATACTATAAGAGTTTACCAAGCATTAAGAGAGCTCATCCTTCATAAAAAAGTACTAAAACTTTCAGCCTCTCTGAATTTTGAAATTTGAAATCTGGCTTCACATAGGATCGGTACCAGATCTCATCCAGACCCAAACCCTCCCAACATAGATGATGACCCAGAGAATATTTTGTGGCAAGCTTCTAGATCTGGAAACTTAACCACTGTTAGGACAATCCATAGAGCAAGCTCTATACCTGAACATCTTACAACCTTGCAAGATCCCCAGTTTGACTTGCATCATACAAGGAACCTCTTCAGAAACAGGTCTCAAACTGATATTGACCAAAATGACATTAAACCATTAGATTCATAGCAAAGTTATAGTAGAGAAGCCTATCCTTCAACACCACTTGAATTTCAGAGTCTCCATCAATTCAACTCTTTCCATACCAAATCTACTCAAAATCAGTTTGTTAGTACAAGTACTTCCACCACCCCCATCCATACCACCACTGTGCAAACTATTCAACTTCATCGTACACCTCCTTTCACTAACCCTCCTCTTGTAAATCATCCTTTAGCTCCCATCATGGCTACCTGGTATACCCCCTCGGTTTTACCTCAACCTCTAGTACCTTTGCCAAATGATTATCAGTTCAAGATCCCTCATTTCACAACGGTTGAATCCATCACTGCCCAACAGCATGTAGATAGAACCAATGATGCTTTTGATTACATGGAGATAGAAGAAGAAATCATTAAGATGAGGATATTTTCAAAAATATTAGGAGGAGAGGACAAAAAATGGTTCAAAGCATTAAATCCTAACACAATACATGATCTCCCTTCCCTTTATCAAACTTTCATAAAAAAGTGGGAATTCAAGAAAAATCCCCTCCAAATCTGTCTGAATATAAAAATCTTAAAAGGAATGTAGGGGAAAGCCTGCAATACTAATGAACTATTTTTACAGTGTATACAATGCCCTCCCACCTCACATGAAACCTCCACAAGGCTTAGAACTAGTGAAATTTCCTGAAGGATTTGACCCTGACATGACTTTCTAATTGAGAGAAAGAGACGTTGAAACATTAGAAGAAATGCAAAGGGTAGAAATCAGTGCAGAGGTTAACTTGATTGAAAAGAGAGCCAGGTTGAAATCAGAAAAGAGAGTAACCTACAAGGATGAAACCATGTCGTCAACCTCCTCTTCTGATACCAAAATAGACAGCCTAATGAGAACTATGGAGATAATGATAGAAAAGATCAACTTAAATGAAAGGACACCTCATAGGGAAAACTAAACCAATTCCCAAAATAGAAATAGAGCTCAAAACTTCAGAAGAGACATTCCTCAAATCAAACAAAGGGAAAATGACCAAGAAATCTGACCTCCCTTTCAACAAATCTGTGTAGATGAAGAAGAAGGAAAAATTATAGAAAATGAATAGAACATGTAAACCTTGTTGGGGTTCCCATGTTTTGGCCAGATTGGCAAGACCAAAAGATGAGACAACATCAGAACCACTTTGGGGCCCTAGGATCTAGCCCTCCTGGACCCAGAGAGGGATCTCTCCAATAGAGCAAAGAATGATATGTCTTTAAAGCTCGAATTGAGATATTAGGCTAGTTATGAAGCAAAAAGGGGGGTTTTAAGTGATTTGGTTGAAGGGTTGCTGGGTTGGTTAGGAGATCATAGGCCGAGAAATTAATGGGAGGAAAGGAACATGGCAGCAGGATATTTCAGCAAAGATGATAGGCCAAGACAGTGCCATCCATTGGACTATGGAGTCATGAGAGGTAATCACTTGCGTCCACTAGCCAAGGATTTCAAAGGGCATGTCATCTAATACTAAAGGATCTTTAGATTAGAGAGTGGGGTGGAACATTAAGGAAGGAAAGTGAAAGAAGGAGAACAACCAGATTTTCTGTCTATAGATCAGGTCATAGGTCATTTAACTCCAGACCTGCTTGGACATACTCAAAGGCAGCTCTCAAAGAGACAAAGGGGCAGCTTATAGATCAGACCAGAGGTCATTTAACTCCAGATCTGCTTTAGCAACTCCAAGGAAAAAAACAGAGATAGATTTGACAAAGAAGCATCCAAGTGGCAAACCCCCAAGTTCATACATCAGCCAGCAGGCAATAACATCCGCTGCACTGGTTAAACCCATGAATTTACTCTTGGATAACACATTTTAGCAGAAAACATTGATGGAAAGGAGAGAAGACAGCATAGGGCACCTAACAAGGGTGAATCCTATACCATTATTCTGATGCAAGCCCAGAAGAACATGAAACAATATGAAAATGTAAATAACAGAGTTAAGAAAAACATCACCAATAGTAATAGACCAGGATCCTGTGAAATGTGCTTTGATTAATTGATGCAAAACCTGTCATGTACAATATGGCTTCAATGGCTAATACAGTCCCAACTTCTCCTCCCAGCCTATTACATACAACTACTCTGCTACTCTCTCCCAAGGCTGTTCTAACAGTCAAACTGAATCCCTCTAACAGCATATGCCCAGCAAGGCAACAACAACCTTTACATTATGTTCTCGGGGATCTTTATAGGAGAAGAGAGAAAACAGAGGTAGATGAACAATTAAATGAATCTCATCAAGACAGAATCGGCGGAAGTGTCCAAGCCCATACTGCTTAATGGCTTTCTGCAGTGCTGTATGTACTCTGTAATCTGGTTCGGAGATCTCTGTCAGGCCGGAAATTGACCTCGGATATTTATTTGGAGTCCTTTCTGGAGCTTGGATCTCTGTGTTGCCATTCTGGAATAAATGAACAACCGCAAGTCCCTCCATGCTTCTTTAATGCTGCCTGACTGTCTGAAATGAGCCTCAGTCAGTGTATTTAATTGTCTCAGGGCTCGAGAAGGCATGGAGGACGCTGTGGGCAGGTGTGCCTCTGGAGGAAAATGTCCTGCTGTTAGGTAGTGCAGTTATGGCGTTACTGGTGCACTCTTTATATTCAAACAGTGCCTTAATCCTTTGAATGCGGGGTTAATCGTTTCTTATGTTAATCAACAGTCATTAACCCCTTTGAATCCTTTCTGCTGATCTGCTGGCCGGCTGAAAAGGCCTCTCTGTACTATCTGCACAATGAGATAAATAGTTTAAAACCACAGGCAGTGGTGGTGGAGAAATGTTGTGGAGGCGGAGGAAAGGCGGCAGAACAATGGAGAAACAACGAGAATGGCGGAAGAAATAGTTAACAGTGAAAAGCCCGACAACCAAATTTGGGCGAATTACAAAGGAAAACACAAAAAACAATGAACGGATGAATGGAGTGTGGGACCCAGCGGAGGCGGAGGGAGATTGAACTAAAACCATTAGATCTTAAACCCAACGGACAGTGGAGATGTAATCAGAGGCTTACAATCGGAGGACGGGAGACAGGACTTGCGATTGCGATCGGAGGGGCGATGCGATTGAGCGCTGGCCGTCAGATCGTGAAACAGATGGACGGTCAGGATTGAATCGAGAGACAGCGGGGAGGGCTTGCGATTACGATCGGGAAGGGGTCTGCGATTGAGCGCTGACCGTAGATCTGGGAGGAAACGAACGGCGGAGATTTAATCGCGGGGGAGACGGAAGAACATGCGATCAGCGAACGGGCGGACTTGCGATTGTGCGATAGCCGTTGGATCAGCAGGGAGATGGACGGTCCGGATCAAATCGGAAGATTTCAATCGGGGCGGCGCCAATGTGACTTGCGATTGTGATTGGAGAGACGGGTGCGATTGGCGCAGGACCATTGATCCGCGGGAGGAACGGATGGCTGTGATTGAATCGGAGCATCGCAATCGGGAGTCGGAGGAAAAGGCTTGTGATTGATCAGAGGCTGTTGCGATTAAGCGCTGACTGTTGGATCTGCGATCAGATCAATGGCTCACAATCAATCGGCGGGAAAAGAGGAGGGTGCAGAAGGGGAGATGCGATTAGCGCTGGGCTGTTGGATCGGCTGGGAGATGGACAGCCATGATATGATTGGAGGATCGCAATCGGAGTGCGATGCGATCAATCGGGGGGTGTCACTTGAGTGTTCCGATTGCGATTGACGGGGGGTTTGCGATTGGCGCTCCCCCGTCAGATCTCGTGATAGATCGACGGCCCAAAACGCGTCGCGAGACTTATTATAATAAAACAATCGCATCGGCTATTTTCAATATTACACAGGGTTTTCGCACCCGCCCGGCTTCCGATTGCGATTAGCACCTGGGACTTAAGCGCTTGGTCCCAGCGCGGGGTCATATGTGGGGAAGTGGTTAAGGGGAAGGGTCTAGGCCTTAGAATAAGGTCGGAAAGTGGGTTTTAGCCCCTTTTAATGGATTTTAGGGCTGGGGAAGGGGAACGATAGAGAAATAAAGGGGGAAGAAGGGAAAACAAAGGATAGGGGAAGAAATTAAAGGGGATTTTGGGGGGATTTGAGGGGTAAAAAGGGAATAGAAGGGGAAGACAAGGGGGATGAAATAAAAGGGAAAAAGGGGGCCTTTGGGCATTTCTTCATCAGCAGAGAGGATTTAAAAGGGGAATCAGCAGAGGGGAAACTATCAAAGGATAATACACATGGAGGCTTCAAGGGGACTGTGTTTTCAGAGGAAATGCAATCCTTGAAGAGTCAAAAATGATTTAGCCCCCCATTTGCTTGTCAAAAAATTTCATAGGGGGGGGCTAACAAACCTAATAAGCTCTGATAATGAAATGAAGTTTTTCTCACCGAAGGAGAACAAGGTTGTTTTGCTTTTAATCAAACTCAAACAAATTTTGAAGACTCAGGGAGATTATCAATTAGGACTAGAAAATGCCATTATGGAAGTCCATAGGCAATATGACCTCGAAGAAAAAAGAAACCAAGAAGCCTCTAAGAAACAACAAAGCATTGATACTGCCCGGGTCTAGAAAGCTCCAAAAAAATATTCATAAGGGAACATCGACAATGTAAATAGCATAGACTAAGAAAATTGACCCAAGAAAAGAAAAAAATTAGCCAGGAAAGTGGTGACACAAGTTGCTCCCTAGTACCTTTACTAGTGGCCCTAAAAAAATTTATGTTATCTAAAACCCCCGATCAAAATCAATAACTCAAACTTGTGGAGAAGGTCTGTGGCTGATAAAAATTGATGAAAGTATGTCTAAAACCCAAATCCCTTTCAGATTTGAGGGGGAGATTGCTAAAATTAAGATAACCATGCCTCGATCGAACTAGTAACCCAAGGAGTGTATAAATCCCAAGTGTTGAAATTCTTGAACTTAGGAAATGATACTCGACATGCTAAATTTAATCAAGACGGTTCTGAATTGTTATTTGGACCTAAGGTTGAAGGAAAGTATCTAGAAGGATTCATCCCTCCTTTCTATATCAGCTCGAACATACATAACAAAATATTACATAATACTATGTCGGACTTTGGAGCCTCACGCAACCTCATGCCTAAAGTTGTGATGGAAAGCTTAGGCCTAGAAATAGCTAAACCTTACAGAGGCTTGTACCTATTTGATTCGAGTAGGGTTAAGTGTTTGGACTCTAATCAAAGATCTTTGTGTCAATCTAGCACAAATTCTCGCTAAAGGCCTTGTCATGGAGATAGTGGTGGAAACAATTCCCCCTAAGAATGGCATGCTTTTATCCAAATCTTGGGGAGCCAAACTTCAGGGAAAACTTCAACTAGATATGTCCTATGCTACTATCCTTATTTTCAAACAGCACAAAAAACTTTACCGAGAGTCACACATGAGGTATATGGTGAGTAACTTGGTTAGGCCAAACAACACCCCATGTTTATTCCATTCATTCGGACTTAGATTCATTCATCTTGTATAATTAAAATGACATTAATGCACAAGTGAGTGAAATTGACAAAGAACATACCCTCAGCTAAATATCATATCACCCAAAACTCTAGCAGACCTATGAACAACAACATAGTGGTGAACATGAAATAGGAATACTTTGGAGAATAACCTTTGATGGCTCTTGTGGCAAGGTTGGGTTAGGGGTCAAAGGTGTCCTGATTCATAACACAAATGAAGGCCATTCTTACAAACTAGACTTTCGGTGCACTAATAACATTGCAGAGTATGAAGCTCTACTCCTTGGCTTACACCGACAAAGACTTAGAGCTAAGCAAATCTTTGCTCAAGGAGATTCTAAACTAATCATTAAATAAATCGCAGGTGAGTATTCACTAAGAATCCAATATTGAGAGAGTACAAAAATGCACACCTCTAGATCTCCTCAAAACCTTTGAGAAATATGAGCTAGCTTACATTCTTAAAGCCCAAAAATAGTCTTGCAAATGAGATTGCCTCTTGTCGCTAGCAACGCCAAATACCACTTGCAAGTGAACAATACACTCATCAAAGTCAAACACCGACCTACAATTCTCGACAACATTGACTATTGGCAAGTGTTTCAGGGTGATGAACAAATTGATGATTTCTTGCAATCTAGGAATGAATTTACATTGACAAAACCAAGTTTAGAGCATGAGAAAGAGGTTTCTACAGAATAAAAAGACCTTAGAAACATAGCTGCCACTGTTTGTTTTGATATAAACCTACTTACACATCCTTATGAGGAAGAAGTGTTTGAGGATCTAGACCGAAGGGGACCTTGAGTTTCTATAGTGCAAGGATGATACCTTACCAAGAGGACCGACACCATTATAAGAGCTATTTAACTTTAATGATGTGGCTCAAAAAACCTAAGAAAGAGTCTACCGAGAATGATGTGGAAGAATATAACATAAACAACCCGAGGGAAATAAAATAATAAAAATCTCTAAAACTATTACCCCCTCAATTAAAATAGAGATATATTGAACCTTTTCGAGAGTTTAAAGATGTTTTCACATGGGGATATGAGGACTTGAAATCATATGACACAAGCATTATTCAACACAAAAGTCCTCTTAAAGAAAATAAGAAACTATTCAAACAAAAGTTAAGGAGAATAAACCCTGCCTTATTACATTTAGTTGAGAAGGAAATTAGAAAGATGTATGATGTCGGGATCAAATTTTCCCTTCGATACTCGTAGTGGGTTTCAAAACCTCTGGGTGCGCCTAGGAAGAAGACAAAGGGGAGATTAGAATTTGCATTGACTTTAGAAATTTGAACAAAGCCTCCTTAAAAGATAACTACCCTTGCCTAAAATGGATCACATTCTTCAAAGGGTGGCCGGCTCTAAGAGGATCTCCCTACTCGATGGTTTTTTCCGGCTACAACCAAGTATTAGTGTTCCCAAGTGATCAACACAAATCGCCTTCACTACCCCCTTGGGGGTACATTCATGTATGTTAAAATGCCATTCGGTTTTGATGAATGCAGGGGGCCACTTTCCAAAGGGCCATGGATATATCTTTTTCTGAAGACATAGGCTACTTCATCGTCATTTACCTTGATGACATCACTGTTTACTCTAAGACCGATGAGGAACACTTAATTCACTTAAGGAAAGTTTTTTTTGAAAAATGTAGGAAATATGGCCTTTCCTTGAATCCTAAGAAAATGTTGTTTGGTCTCCAAGAAGGAAAAAATCCTAGGTCACGTCATCTCGAAGAAGGAGTAAAAAATATATCCCAAAAGGATTGAAGGAATATTACAAATCATCCATCCTAGAAACATTAAAGAATCCAAAGCGTCTCTTCATCTAGAAGATAAACCTTTTAAGGATGTTCATCCCCAATCTTGCCGAAATTTTGAGGAATATTAAAAACATGCTTAAAAAGGAGATAGGGGGGTTAAAAGGACCTTAGAGGCCAAACAATCCTTTGATCAGGTCAAACTAGCCCTCACTCAAGCACCAGGTTCTAATTAGTCTCGATTTTACCAAAGACTTCTACATTTTCTCATTTGCCTCTAAACATACCATTGTTGCGAGTAGTTATTGCAAAAAGAATATGATGGGACAAGAGCAACCCATAGAATTCTTCAACAAAGCCCTTAGAGATGCTCCTTTAAAAATACAACATCATGGAGAAACAAGCCTTTTCCTTGATCAAAGCATTGAAAGACTTTAGAGTTTATATCTTACATTCTCATATCATTGCTTTTCTTCCACACTCGGCTTGTCAAGGACATTTTAAATGCGACCACTCGATGGTAAAAGGGGAAAAATGGATTGCCATTATATTAGAATAAGACTTAAAAACTAGGCCCACAAAACTGGTTAAAGGACAAGGGCTTGCAAAACTCATGGTTGAGTCAAATTTGAAAGCTTTAGATATGAACATGGTTGATGTTTTAGAAGAACAAGAAGAATGCACCACTCCCCATGTTGAAGAAGCATTTCGAATTCATCTTGGTATGCTCGATATTATTTATGTAATTTTCTATCTTAATGCCCCCCTACATTATCAAAGACAAAAGCTATATTCCTAAAACAAAAAGCCTTGAAGTTCTGCATCTTAGATGGGATATTATATTGGAAGAATCCCGTTGGTATACCGCTAAATTTTTTTCTCGAGGATGATGCGTAAGATCATGCATGAACTACATGAGGGAGAGTGTGGAGGCCATCTTTACTAGAAAATCATAGCTAACAAAAATCCTTAGAGCCGGCTACCTGTTGGCCCACCATTTTCCTTGATACCCACAAACTAGTCACGACTTGCCATAAATGCCAAATTTTTTGATGGCAAGAGAAAACTCCTTTACCTTTTACCTTTACATCCCATTACCGCCGAAGCTCATTTTCAACAATGGGGTTTAGGCTTCAATGGAGAGATTCACCCCCACCATGTATGCACAACATAAGTGGCTCCTCACTACCACTCGATTACTTTACCAAGTGGATAGAATCCATCCCCTCTAGAAATGTCATTGATTCAGTCATTATCAAATTTCTTGAGACAAACATCCCGCCTAGATTTGGTTGCCCCCGCAAATATCATCACACATATTGTTGTTTCCTTTTCATCCAAAAAGAAGATTGAATTTTTTCATAAATTTCACATCACATTAGGACATTCCACAGACTTATTACCCTCGTGGTAATGGGTTAGCTTAATCCTCTAACAAAATCTTGGTCAATATCATCAAGAAGCTCCTATAACAAGAATCAAAAGGCATGGCATGGAAATCTTATACATGCACTATGGGCTAATAGACTAACCACCAAGAAATCAATTGGTATGTCTCCCTATCAACTATTGTATGGCATGGATGCCATTTTTCCAACATCCTTGGGAGTTCCTGGTAAGAATTCTCCAAGAAGTGAAATCAAAAAGAAAATGACATGCAGAGGAGGTCGGACCAAACCATTCATTTGTAGAAGACAAGGGAAAAATTTTATAACAAGACTCAAGAAATACTAGAAAGCATAAACAAAATCTTTGATAGAAGACCTAAAGCTAATAATTTCCACATTGGAGACACTGTACTAAAGTGGGATTCTAGGAAGGGAAGATAAAGGTAAACATGGTGAATTCGAGAACTTGTGGAAAGGCCCTTACCTCATTCAACAACTTGGAGGTCATAGCGCTTTCTTTTTACAAGGGATTAATGGAGAAGAACTTTTGGAGGTCCCGTAAATGACAGGATTCTCAAACACTATTTCATCAAGAATCCTAATTTTAAAGGTTTTCATTCATTATACATAAACATTTGCATGAGAGAAATCACAAAAAATACAAAATAGCAAAAATAAAAAAGAGGGAAGATTTGAAAAAAGGTAAAGCCCCATACCCAAAAAATAGTACTACTGAAAGTGCGTAAGCCTAAATACCACTACTAGTTCATAAAGGACTCTTGTTTCAGTCATCTAGCCTAATCATGGCTGAAACATGTTTTAAATTTATTGTTGATAAGTTAGTGAAAGACAGTTAGTCAAATTATGCGAACTTGACTTGTCAAAATATAGATTAGCGAAGAAATATATTGGTTCCACATGCTTAAAATGGAACCAAGGAGAAAAATGGGGATGAATAGCAAACAATGTATCACAACCATGATTTTTCTAGTCTTATTTTGTACTAAAATAACATTTTTGTGCAGCTTGTTCTTATGCCAGAAACCCATGGTAAGTCAGAATGTCTAATCCTGATTTAAACCTTGTTTTCAATTTCATGTTTATAGCCTAGGTAGAGAATAAAAGTTCATTAGCATAATCTGGACTTTGGAGAAAATAAGATAGAATCAGATAGTTTGTTTTGCTTTCAAAATAAAAAATGTCAAGGGTTGGCCAGTCCAAATTCATCCAAGTAATAAAAAATGTTAGGCAAATAGATTGGGTAGGTATATATGAAGATGATTTGTTCATGTTTTTCAAATGTATTAAGATCATAAATTCACAACAAGCATCAGCAAGAGAAAAGAGGTAAAAATATGCCCAATGGATGAGGCACTAGTCTCCATTAAGCCAAAGATCTGAAAGTCCGGGACACCTCCTGAAAAGGAGCTCCCCTCCCCAAGTGTAGCCACTTTTATTCATCAGTAATTTTTGCCTTCATAGATGAATAAATTATTTCCCTAGATTTCTAGTAACAAATTTCATGAACATTGTGAGTTCTAGAAATCTCACTGCCTTCATCATCCTTAAGATAATTTTTCACTATTTCATCATTCCATCATGTCAAGCTCTACTTTCAAATCCCAAAAAACCCATTAGGGGCTTATGTCACTCATTTTCTCTATAGCTTGTCACCTTTGGCCCAAAACTGTCTGTTTTGTTTTTCCTAAACCCATCACTCCTCCCTAAGGCCACCAATCAAACAACTCTATTATGTCTCCCAAGAATACCTCAAGCATTGATACTCCCAAAACTGTCTCTGTAGGCTCCTTAGATAAACCAAATACATTATATTTTGGATCTTCAATACATCAATTTATCATGAACTCTGTTTTACACTTGATGACCCCAAAATCTAAACTTTCTGTCCAAAAGCCAAGTCCAAGGAACCTTTTACTAGGTCACCTAGGGTTTCACAGGTCATAGGATGGTTTTGGTGTCCTAAAAATCTTTGTTTTTCCTATATATAGAGACTCCATTCAAAGAATAAAAGGGATAAGTGACTTTGTTTTGGGAAACCAACTCAAAAAATAGAAGAAAGAGATATCAACGCCTTAGAAATAAGCCACTTCGAGGGGGAAACCTCCAATACATTACATGAATGAACAATTCTTGGATGATACAAATTACAAAACCTCCTTTCTATATATAGGAGTCCATGGGGCCACAATGTAATCCTAGCTGACCTAACAATAATAATTTAAGGGCTCAATAATAACAATATGGGGGTTACTGGGGTAAAATAATAACAATAAGGGAGTTACACTAGCAACAATAATGGACTATACTAGTAATATAGGGACCTAACATTCCCCTCTCCTTCAAAAAAGTGTTGTCCTCAACACTTGAGTAGCTCTGGGTGCTTCTGCATAAAATTCTCATCCTCCCATGTAGAATCTTCAGTGGGTAAGTTCTTCCACTTGATGAGATACTCTAAAATTGATCGATTTCGTAGCTGTCGAGTTCCTATTTCCGTGGCCGCTTCAGGTTCCAATATGATTTTTCCTTCCTCATCAAGTTTTGGCAATATTGTTTGAACTGGAATGGTTTCACCTATAACCTTCTTTAAGCATGAAACATGGAAAAATGGATGCACTCATGAAGAAGCAGGAAGCTCCAATTTGTATGCCATAGTACCAATCTTTTGCAACACCTTATAAGGACCATAGTACTTTGGCGATAATTTTTTATCCTTATTAGCTTGCTTCAGGGACATTTTTTTTATGGTTGTAGCTGTAAAAATACCCAGTCTCCTACATCAAAACTTCTCTTGCTGCGATGTTGATTTTCCTGTTGTTTCATTCGATTTTGTTCCAAATTCAGGTTATCCTTTAAGAGCTGGAGAAATTCTTGTTGATGCGCAATGTGATCTTCCATTGCTTGAACCTTCGAATTTTCTCTTAAAGATGATGTTATGGATAGTGGATGATATCCATAAAGTGCCATAAATGGGGTCATTTTTGCTGCAGTATGGAAGGAAGTGTTATACCACCATTCAGCGAGAGGTAACCACTTGACCCATTGTGTTTGTTTATCATATACAAAACAATGAAGATATCCTTCCAAGAATTTATTTACTATCTCATTTTTACCATTGGATTGAGGATGATAAGATGAGCTATGAGCTAATTGAGTACCAAAACAAGAAAATAACTCCATCCAAAAATTTCCAGTAAAAATGGGATCTCTGTCGCTCACAATAACCCTTGGGTTTCCATGTAGCTTTTGAATTGTGTCCATAAATGTAGTAGCAACTGTACTTGCTTTAAATGGATGAGATAATGCACAAAAGTGTGCATACTTGGTAAGTCTATCAACCACCACCATGATGACACTCTTTCCTTCGGACTTAGGTAAACCTGTGATAAAATCCATTGAAATCTCCTCCCAACGTTGACTTGGAATGGATAAAGGTTGTAGAATACCCGGGGTCTTAATTGTCTCAACTTTATTCTGCTAGAAAATAAAACATTCTGCCACAAACTTTTGAATATCAAATTTAAGGCCATCCCAAAAAAATTCTTTCTTCACCTTGTGGTAAGTTTTTAAAAATCCTGAGTGTCCTCCTAAAGGAGAAGCGTGCAATTCCAAAATAATCTTTTGTTTTAGTTGGGAATTCCTACAAATATATAAGTGATTTTTGTACCATAAGGAATCAGTTTTCCAACTAAATGTATCAGATGTACTAGGATATTTCTGCAAATTTTGAATTAGTGTCCACACTTCTCCATCCTTCTTCCATTCATCCCTTGCTTCAGTTATCTAATCTACTTGGATAATAGAAATGGAACAAAGCAATGCTTCCACATCTTCATTCTTTCTTGAAAGTGCATCTGCAACAACATTTAGCTTCCCTTTTTTGTATATTATTTCAAAGTCATAACCCAACATCTTTGAGACCCATTTTTGCTGCCCTTCTGAAGATAGTCTTTGTTCCAAAAAAATTTTAAGACTATCATGATCAATATTTACCTTGAAGTGTCTTCCCATTAGGTAAGTTCGCCATTTCTTTAGTGCATGCAATATTGCTAACATTTCCTTCTCATAAATAGCTTTCTATAAATACTTTCCTTTGATTGGACGACTTTCAAAAGAAATGGGTCTTCCTTCTTGCATTGAAACAACACCAATTCCATTTCCTGAGGCATCACATTCCACAATAATTTTTTTTGTGAAGTCTGGTGTATGTAAGACCGGTGCTAGGCACATTGACTCTTTAAAATGTTCAAAGGCCTTAGTTGCTTCATGAGTCCATGAAAATGCATCTTTCTTCAATAATGTTGTTAGAGGTTCTGCTATTCTCCCATAATTCTTAACAAACTTGAGATAATACCTTGTTAACCTAAGAAATCCTCGCAACTGATTTATGGTTGTGGGGACTTTCCATTCTTTAATGGATTTAATTTTTTTAGGGTCTACCTTAACACCCTCGTGAGATACAATATGGCCCAGATATTCCACCTCTTGTACTCCAAAGAAACATTTGGATGTTTTTGCATATAATTGTTTCTCCTGCAATAGTTTGAGCACCCTGTCAACATGTTCAACATGATCCTTTCAAGACCTGTTGTAGATTAGTATATCATCAAAAAATACTAGCACAAATTTTCTAAGGAAGGGTTTGAAAATGGAATTCATCAACCATTGAAATGTAGAAGGTGCATTGGTAACGCCAAAAGGCATGACCAAGAATTCATAATGACCCTCATGAGTTCAAAATGTTGTTTTCGGAATATCTTCAGTCTTCATTCTAATTTGATGATATCCTGAACGAAGATCTAACTTGGTAAAATAAATTTCTCCATGTAATTCATCCAATAATTCATCAATCATGGGAATGGGAAATTTATCTTTAATGGTGAGCTTATTGAGCTCCCTATAATCCGGACACATGTGCCATGATCCATCCTTCTTGTGTACCAATACTACATGAGAAGAGAAAGAACTTTGACTAGGTTGAATTATACTAGCCTCTAACATTTCTACAATCATATGTTCAATTTCACTCTTTTGGATATAAGGATATCTATAAGGCCTGATGTTTGGAGGAACACTTCCTGTAATCAAATGAATAGCATGATCATGATCATGAATAGGTGGGAGTCCTTTGGGAGTTTCAAAAACCTTGGAATGATTGTCCAAAACTTTTTGGAGATCTGCAGAAATAGATGATTTTGAAGTTGGAACTTCTAGTGAGCATAATTGTGCAATTACGTCGCATTTTTCTTTCTTTAGAAGCTTTTTCATGACATTAAAACTTATTATCTTTCCCAGATTCACTACAATACCCCTTAATTCAACTTTATTTCCTTGTGAAAAAAATTTCAAGAAACGTTCTTGAAAATTAAAAGCTACCGTCCCTAAAGATTGTAACCATTGTACTCCTAGTACAACATTAGCACCTCCCATAGGAATGGAAAGCCTTGGACTATTCAATACATATTCCCCCATGGTTAGCTTGATATTATGGCATTTTCCAGAGCAATTTATAGTTCCTCCGTTTGCAACCGTTACTTGACATTCTGGTGCTGGGTATAGGAAATAGTTCAATTCCTTGGCTACCTTACAATGAATAAAATTATGGGTACTACCTGAATCAATCAACACTATTACCTTTTTCTTCTTAATATGTCCTTCTATCTTGAGAGTTTGAGGAGTGGTAATTCCTGCCAATGCATTACATGATATGGTCAGACTCATTTCTTCCTCTTCTAGGGTTGGTTCCTTGTGTATATCCGCCTGTTGTTCATTTTCTTCTTCCTCTTCACAATCTATGTAAAATAATTTCTTCTCAGCACACTTATGACCTTTAGTGTATTTTCTATCCCAAATGTGGCAAAGCCCTTTTGCTCTTTTTTCTTCCAATTTTTTTGGTGTCAACCTTGTAGGTTGTGGAAATCTAGGAGTAGCAACACTTCCCTCTTTATAGAAGTGAGTGGTAGGCTTCCTTGTCACCATAATTTTACATTCAATTTTTCTTACCAACTTGAATGCCTTCTCCAATGAATCAGGTTCCAAAACGCGAACTTCATGTTGGATGTTATCCTTTAAATTACCTATGAAGAGATCAATCCTTTGTTCCTCTGGAATATCAGTTACCCTTATATTCAATTTTTGGAAGTCCTCAATGTGCTCCCCCACTAAACCCTTTTGTTTGAGATTTATCAATTGGCTAAAGAATGTGTTGTTCTTTGTATCCTCATAATGTGTTATCATTTCATCCGTAAAAGTGGACCAATTGACAATTCTTTTATGGGAGCAAAGCCATTGATACCATACAAATGTATTTTGTTCTAAATGTAAAGTTGCAATGCATACCTTTTGTGTGTTTTTCACATTAATGAGATCAAAATATTGCTCCATCTGTAGTATCCATGTTACAAGATCCTTTCCATCAAACTTCCTCATATCCATTTTTGGAATATGGTGGTTCTTCCGACCATCATTAGAGTTTATAAAATCATGATTAACATTTATTTTGTTCTCATCATGTCTTTCCTCTACTATCTTTTCACCATTAGGAAACATTTCTTGTATCAACTTTGTCAAACCTTCCATGTCTGCTTTTAGATCATTCTTCATGTTTTCCATTTTTTCATCGATCTTAGCTTCCATGTCATCCATTTGAGATTCCATGCCAGCTTCCATGCCATCTATCTTAGATTCCACACCTTTCTTCAAACCATCCATATTATTTTCCATGCCTTTCTTCAAAACTTCCATGTCATTTTTTGTTGCTCTTTGCGAGAGAGAAATTTGTTTCACTTGCTCTTGTAATTTTGATATGTCATGTTGTCGTTGTTCATCTTCATGAGCCATAGTAGAGCCTTCTAAAGGCTTAAGGGGTGTTGAGTTCTTTTTAGGGGAAATTTTAGAATCCAACACTGATATCTATTCTACAATATTCCCTTGGAATCAATTCAACTTGATTCTTCAAGCAAGACTTAGGCAATTCGGGAAAAAAAATACACACCTTTTACTTGCTTTTGAGGAGCTCTATATTGAAATTGAATTATCTATATAAATGCAGATCCTCAATATCTGCAATTCAGCCTTGTATAAGAACTCTCAAGCTTCTTTCAAATTTCATAGATCTGACCTGATTTGGATTCTTCAAGTCAAATTTATGTCCAATCTTCCACAATGACCCAATTATGGCCTCGTTCAGTAGAGCGAACTTGTATGAATTTCCACGTGTCACTGTTTCCTCCTTTGGCTCTAAAATTGATAGAAAAGAAACTACATTCTATGTACTTGTGGCCACTTTTTACAGCATTCCAATCTGATGCTCAGAGAGAGAGTTATGAATATTTTCACACGATAACCTCTTTGAGATGAAATTCAAGATCCTGCAAAATACCTAACCTCCACAGATCATATCTCAAAAAATATTGTGCACCAAGCTCTGACATTTTTCAAAGATGTGCCTCAGGATTTCAACTTCGCTTTCTAAAAATTTCAGCTTCTGAATCTTCGTAGAAAAAATATATAGTAAAAATTACGCGATGACATGTTTAGGTTAAATTCAGGAGCCTGCCAAAAGCCCTAGCTTCCACAGATCATATCTCCGAAAATATTTTCAACCAAGCTCTAAAATTTTGTGACTATGTTCCTCAGGATTACGGCTTTGCACTCTAAATATTTCAGCTTTTGAACCTTCTTAGAAACAAAGTTATAGCGAAAATTCCAAGATGACCGGTTTGGAGCAGCGAAAACCCTAGAATTCAAAGCTCTGATACCAAATGTTGGGAAACTAGCTCCAAAAATGGAAGAAAAGAGATATCAACGCCTTAGAAATAAGCCACTTCGAGGGGGAAAGCTCCAATACATTACATGAATGAACAATTCTTGGATGATATAAATTACAAAACCTCCTTTCTATATATAGGAGTCCATGGGGCCACAATGTAATCTTAGTGGGGCCACAATGTAATCCTAGCCGACCTAACATTAATAATTTAAGGGCACAATAATATAAATATGGGGGTTACCGGGGTACAATAATAACAATAAGGGGGTTACACTAACAAAAATAATGGACTATACTAGTAATATAGGGACCTAACACTTTGTCCAAAACTGATCAAAGGGTCATTTAAGAAAGGCCTCCTTGGCCTAGAGCACAAATTCTGCAAGGGACAACTGCCCTTGCTCACATTTCTACAAAAGGATCAAATGGCCATCATACCTAAAGAAAGGTAAGGTAATGGGGGAAAACACCATAAGAAGACCATCTACAGCAAAGAGAAAGGCATCAGGAATATGTTTTAGAGAAAGAAGGTTTTTTGTTTTTTGACTAATTGGCAAAAAAATGTGCCAAAGCAGGAAATCAGCACAAGGGCTACAAGGAAAAAGGTCACCTCAACTTTTAGAAATAATCAATGAGTTCTGAAAGTTTTAGAGAACTTAGAAGACAACACTATTTAATTTTTTCTAACAACCCTAAAGCCTAGGAGTTTGGAAAGAATGGAAAACGAGTTAAATAATGACGATATGGTCTCCTTCATAACAACAGATGGCATTTCAGGGGGTATTCAAGTTTCCCTCTAGGGTTTGAGAAAGAAGCACTACTTCCACCTCACCAAAAAGACCAAAAAGTCAGTAGAAAAGGAAGAAGGGAAAGCAAACATTAGAAATTGGTTTTGATCACGAAATTATTTTTCAAAAAGAAGTATAAAAGTCTTCTTTCCCTCTCCCCAACTAATTTTTTGGCTTTAAAGGAGAGATAGAGAGCCGTTGAATCATTTGTAAGGGATTTTCCTGAAAACTGGTAAAAATTTCCAAGCGCTGCGCATATGCAGAGGCGCTACGCAAACAGCCTTTGGCGTTGCGCACAAGGGAGGAAGGGAAGTGCTAAAAAATCACTACGCTATGCACAGAAGGGTCGGTGCTACACATAGGTGGTCGCACTGTGCACATGCCCAGTTTAGAGCCCAACCCACCCACATCAATGGCGGTGTGCATAGGAGAAGGCCAGACAGGCCCGTGTAGAGGCCTGAGCCACCCAGAAATCTCCCATTGCTGCACACAGGCCTGCCAACACCCAACCCAACTTGATGCTATGCACAGAAGGCACAACAGGAACGGTCAGTCGGGTAGCGCTGCGCACAGAGGAAATTTGGCCAAAATTGCCAAAAATTTCTCAAAATCACTCTTTTTCCTCCTCAAAGTTTCCCCAGGCTCCTGCACAAGTTAGAAAATGTTGGTGGTCACTTTGTTTTGCCCTCCAAGTGATATTTTTGCATCTGTAATCAAAGGAGAGTAACCATAACCTAAATTGGCTAAAAACCCTAATGTTCATGGAAAACTCTCATTTAACCTTCTAGGGAAAATTTTACCAGTTGAAGAGTGGTCACTGGTGTAAATACACTCATTACAAGTTAGGCATCCTTCAAACCCTGAAATCATTCCTAGACTTCTTCCATTTTTCCTCGACTTGTTAAAATCTGCCCTCACCATCACCCATTTCTCCTCCCTAGATGTAAAGGCACTCACAAGCTATAAACCAATTTGTTCAAGGACACAATCAGTCACCATGTCCGGAGAAGAGATCAGTACCAATAGTGCTGAAGGCCAAGGGCCTATCAAGCCAAAATAGAAGGGAGGTAGAACTAATAGGTTTGAGCCCTTGGATACATTTCAAATCACCTCTTCTCCCATGATACTTGCATGTTTTCAAGATGTTGGATGCTATCAATTCTATGAGAGGGTTAAACAGGTCCAAAACCACTCAGATTTGACTAGGTTTTTCATTCTCAACCTAGAAAACCACCAGGTCAACCTAGCAGGAGTAAATTTTGAGCTATCATCTGAATCCATTGCTAAATCCACATGGATAATAAATGTGGGTGAAACATGGTTCAAGAAGAAGAAATTGGAATTGAGCTACTATGAGCCCTTCCTCAAACCTAGGTATCAACAGGGTTGCAAGATATTTTTCCCCTTCTCCCACCTGCTAGAAAGATATGCCCCACTGATTACGAAGATCATCAATTACTTCACTTGTGAGGGGAGGTAGTACAACATTTATTCATATCACAGAAGGCTACTAATGCACTTCACCAGGGTTAAATTTCTAAACCTACCATACTATTGTTGGGAAAAATACTGAGAGGGGGGGGGGGCGTGAATCAGTATTTAGGGCTGACTGAAACTTTTTACTTTTTCTTGCTTTAAAACCCATATGCTACTTTACTGAAGCCAACTCGCGTATACACGTGGATATCCTTAATAAAACATGCGTATGTCCAGATAACTTATTATGCAGATAGTTATTTACTTAGATCATTGCATCATTCATTCTTTAGATGTTCTATAAATAGTAAACATGTGCAATAAGAACAGAATAAACCATCACACAAAGCATCACACATGAACACCAGGATTTTTAGGTGGAAACCCAAGTCGGGAGAAAACCACAGCTGCAGTTGCTCAGCCTTCAATATTTTATTATAGAGAAAACATCTTACAACATATGTGCTGGTGCAGACTCCTACCAGCACGCAGGCACCCGCAGAAGGCTACAATCTTCCTTCTCTCGTTTGCAAGCCTCTCTCTGGAAGGCTACAACCCCCTGCTCTCGTTTACCGGCCTCTCCTGGAAGGGAGACCACTACCCCTTTGCTCTCGTTTACCAACCTCTCCACGGAAGGGAGCCAGCACCCCTACTCTCGGCCCTAGCTACCAGCACGGAAGGGAGCTCCAACCCCCTCACTAAAGGCTTCGACCCTCAGCACCACCATGGACCATGTTTCATCAATTTTCATACTGGATCCAACAGCTTCCACACAACATACCTTGTAGGCCACTTTTCATCAGATTTTCAGACTGGACCCACTCCACACATTTAAGCTCATCATACATCAAACTGAAACTTATAACCCCATCAATTCATTCATTGAATCATCAACCAATCAACCAACAACTTGATCTTTAATCAACATAATCAGCAGCATAATCAACATTCAAACAACCCAGATCTGTGTGAATACATCATTGACAGATAGCTTTAAAACAGCAAAATATATCAGACATTCAAGTCCACATACTTCAGCAAAACCCTAGATTTCATATGCGCTTTTACTTCATTGAACCTGCGTGTATACGCGCTTTCACAGAAAAAAACTTGCGTATACATTTGTACATATTTTAGAATTGATTTCACATACCATACGCGCTTTTGCTAAAGCCAACCTGCGTATATACGCGCTTTCTCTTCCACGAACCTGCGTATAGATCTTCAAACATTGTAGGGCAGCGCAATTCTTCAGAACAGATATATAGCTCAGATCTTACCCTTCACTTCAAAAAATATTCGCCTCATCTCAGATCTAAACATTCCATAAACATATCTAGAAGATACATAGTCATTTTAGATCTAAAGATCACTCTTCATCATTTTCTTCATAGGTGCATTATTAATTCAGATCAATCAATAAACTGTTACCCATTCCATGCAGATATACATCAAAGTGAAGTATGCATTAAAACCCAGACCTATGCACACACTTGCACTATGATCTTCTCATCCTTATATAGATTTAGCCTTTGTCAATACCATGAGTCAAAACCACTCAAAAACTGCTTTGATGGTATTCCTGGATGGGATCAAATAGATAATCGAGCACTCAATACAATGGGTCAATACCATGGTAATTCCTTGGTTTTATAAAAATAGAGCGCGAATAGACGCAGGCGACTTGGCACGTACTTTTACGCATACATACGCTACTTCGCCTCAACAAAACCCCACGTATGCTTTGTGATATATCATATTTATCATTTCTCTGTCACTTACTAAATTTCTTTCTACGCTATTACGAGCTACTTGTAGATACATCGGTTATATCATTATCCTTACGAGATAGTTCCAAATTTACATCATTATCAAGGAAAACTTCATCAAGTAGGTTGTCTCATCAACTTCATCAAGTTGGTTGCCATCGAGGACAACACATTGCATCTTATTGCCAATAATCTCATTTCATCAAGTAGGTTGCCATCAAGGACAACACATTCCAACAATCTCCCCCTTTGGACTTGATGGCAACCATGATGGTGTTTGATCACCAGAACAGATAGTTACATTGATTATAACCACCATGATACTCTCCCCCTATTCAAACACCATGATACTCTCCTCCTATTCAAACACCATGATACTCTCCCCCTTTGACATCAAGGGCAAAGGGCGGATCAAAACCAAAACATGGTTTTTCGTCTCTTGTAGAAAGAAGAGCTCTGTAGATCTGATGTGCACTAAAGTTACCATGCTCCCCCCGAGTTCATGCTGAATCTTCAAACAGTTTTTTCAATGAAGTACATGACTTTATGACCTTTCCTATCACCAAGGAATCATACTTACATCAATGATCCAACCAAGTGGATTTACATAAGAGACTCAAGTACCCAACCAAGTGGGTTTACACATTTTGACTCAACTACCCAACCAAGTGGGTTTACAAATTTGATCAAGTCCTTACATGACTGAATATTACAATTTTACATCATAGATCTCAACATGACCTTTTCATCAAATTACAACAATGACATATATAATCAAGACCAAAGAATCTCAAGAATGATATCAGACCATAGCAAATAATTATAATGCCAACAATGCATCCTTTCCATATGACCAAAGCTCCCCCTTAGCTTGTGCATCCTGAACACTTTCAACAACAAATTATCAAGGCATCTTCATCAAAAACATCGGAGAATGAAATAGAATTATGAGAACTGGAACACCACCAGAGATACCAAACAGCACTGCAGCTGTGCTGAAGAATGCTGACCCTGAAAAATTTGTCAGCAACCACCCATATGCGGTTTTCTGTGTATAAACTCGCGTATATACGCGAATTTCCTTCATGAAATTCGTGTATCCAATTTAATCTTCTGTTTTTTAAGTAGATCTGAACTTCTGAGATGCAGAGACAAATCCCAGCTTCTGTCTGAGATATTCGAATGCTTCCCTAGAATATATGAGAAAAGATAGAAGTGTTTTCAAGTGTCATCCAACAGTTGTAGCATAAGCGCATCAGTAGCCAAGCCTTCAGGCTCTTGTAGCATCAACATATTCTCCAAGAGGAATCAGAACAATCTTCTTCAATAGACAATATGTGTCAAGCAATCATCCATGTAATCTGTTATCACCAAGATCTTCATGATTTATATTTATTTCATAATCATGATGTAACATGTGTAGGAATTATGTATAAAAGGTCTTATCCATGACAAAATTCATCAGCAACAAACTCTGCATGATCTATCCTTATCTCTGAATCATAAGTCTTCCATCTCATCTATGTGTGAAAACAAAAGATACTCTTCAGTAAAAATAATCAGGGCTCATCCATAATCTCATCTTAAGAAGGCATGTATCATGTCATCATCATTTGAGCATGAGTATCACAAGAACTAAGAAATAAGCAGATACAATGCCAACAACACAATCATTAGTAGTTAGAATGATGCTCCCCCTGAACCTGTGTTCCTGATCTTTAGCTGTCTTACTGTTTTCTTATCAGAAAAGCATACGCTTCTGTCTCCATTGAAACTCGCGTGTATACGCGGCTTTAGTTCATGAAACCCGCGTATGGAAAGTGAAATACTGAAAATTTCACACTCTTCTCCCCCTTAATTCGTACCACCTGTACCTGTCTTCTCTTATCAGATGCACTGCCAGAAATAAACATAACCAGAATTACCAAAACCAACCATGGGAATCATCATACATTGCTCCCCCTGTGATGATACATTATTGATTCCTATAATGTATCTCACATCTCTCCTACAGTCATTATGAGAAGTAAGCTTTAGAAGCGGATGACTGCATTAGGGTCAATATTCCCTACGTTTCTAATCGGTCCTCCTTCGTTTTCCAGCTTTGCTTGAAATTTCTTTTAGTGTGCTGAAAATTCTCCAATTTCTCAGATCTGTTCATCCTGCATTCTTTTTCTACATGTCCATACTTGTTACAAGCATAACATCTTGTGTGACCATAAAACTAAGCATAGGGATCATAATGTGTTTTTCTATTCTTTCTTCTATTGCAATCAGCTGCTTTATGACCATACTTGCTGCATGAAAAACAATATCCCTTGAAGAAACCAAAGAATATGTTTGTTTGTGACTGAAACAATCTGCTTCTGCAATTGGCTACAACATGCCCATAATTATGACATTTAAAGCATTCAACATTATTGATCAAAAGAGGGAATGATTTCTTTTGAGAGTTCATGATTGTCGGTTGACCTTTTGTTTCTTTCAACACTTCAGGTTTTGCATTGATATCCTTTGAATCTTTAGCACTTCCTTGTGAACTAGATTCTCCTTTAACAGTTTCATGAAAACCAAGACCAAATTTAACAGAATGAGACCTTTGACTACTAAGAATATTGTCCAGAATCTTAGTACTATCTTGAAACCTCAAGAGTTTATCTTTTTCTTCTAATTTACCCTTTAGAATGTTTACCTCAACCTCCAATTTTTGGCATTGCTGCTTCATACTTTCTTCTTTCCTTCTTCCTTCTTCTACTTGATCATTCAATTTTAGAATCTCTTCTTTCAACCCATTTTCTTGTTCTTCAAATGTTTGTAGCAGCTCTTCATTCTTCTTATTTGATTTTTCCAGATCTTCTTTGAGAGAGATGATTTCTGCTTCAAGTCCTTCCTTTTCAAATGATAGGGGTTCTTCATTCTTCTTATTTTATTTTTCCAGATCTTCTTTGAGAGAGATGATTTCTGCTTCAAGTCTTTCACTTCGATTGGTTGCATAAACATACAACTTTTGATACTTGTCTATCTGTCCATTCAGTATTTCTTTTTGTTCATTCATTCTAGAGATCATATCTTTGTAGATAGATTCTCTCTTATGAAATTGATTCCAATCATTGCTTTCATCATTGATCTTGAGATTTTCTTCTAGACTTATACTGTTACTTTCACTATCTTCACCATTGCATGCACAAGAAAGTGAATCACAAGAACAACAATCAATACCTGTTTCATCTTCTTCATTTTCTGCTACACATGTTTTCTGAGGTATCTCCTTTCTTTGAGTAGCCTTCTTCTTTTGCTTCCTTGCCATGAGCACTTGCAGATCTTGGTCAGAATATTCTTCATCCTCATTTGAAATTTCATCATTATCTTCATTTGTATAATAACTCTTTCCCTTTTCAAATTGTTTCCCTTTATCATGATTTTCTTCATAAGGACATTTAGCAACATAATGACCAACTCTTCCACAAGTAAAACACTTGAAGGGAATCTTACCTCTGAATCTTCCAGTACCTGGTTGGAGTCTTCTCACAAAATTTGCTTCTTCTTCTTTTGATATATAACTTGATTCCTTGACAACTTCCTTTTCTTTTCCTTTTGCACATGCCTTAAAGGCAACTTCTCTGATTTGAGAGGGACCTTATTTTCTCATTTCAAAAGTAGTTAGAATACCATGTAGTTGAACAATAGTAAGAGTTTGCAGATCTTGCCTTTCTTCAATAGCTGATACTTTTGACTCAAATTTTGAAGTCAAAGATCTTAAGACTTTTTCCACCAGAGTAGTATCGGTTATGGTTTCACCCAAATTTCTCATGCGATTTACAATATCATCTAGACGTAAAAGGAAACTGGAAATACTCTCATCACTATGCATCCTTAAATTTTCATATTCAATTCTGAGAGTTTGGAGTTTCGCACTTTTTACCTTTGTATCTCCTTCATAGCTTAGAATTATTTTGTCCCATATTTCTTTTGCTGAATTTAGCTGCATCACTTTAGCAAATTTTGGTTCAGACATGCTTCCTAATAAAACATTGAATGCTTTGGCATTGATTTCATATTTCTTCCTTTCTGCTGTATCAGTAGGAATAATTGCCGAATACTGATAACCTTCTTCCACGATTGCCCATACTTCTGCACCAAGACTTTGCAAGTATGCTTTTGTTCGTATTTTCCAGAATAACAGATTACTTCCATTGAATAGAGGTGGCCTTAGAGAAATAACTCCTTCATGACTTCCCATTGCGATGGATCTCCTTCAAGCGATCAAGCTTCTACAGAAGGACCTGCTCTGATACCAATTGTTGGGAAAAATACTAAGAGGGGAGGGGGGGTGAATCAGTATTTAGGGCTGACTGAAAATTTTTACTTTTTCTTGCTTTAAAACCCATACGCTACTTTACTGAAGCCAACTCGCGTATACATGCGGATATCCTTAATAAAACATGTGTATGTCCAGAGAAATTATTATGCAAATAGTTCTTTACTTAGATCATTGCATCATTCATTCTTTAGATGTTCAATAAGCAGTAAACATGTGCAATAAGAACAGAATAAATCATCACACATAAGAATCACACATGAACACCATGATTTAAGGTGGAAACCCAATTCGGGAGAAAACCACCGATGCCGTCGTCTCAGTCTTCAATATTTATTATAAAGAAAACATCTTACAACCATGTACTGGCGCAGACTCATACTAGCACGCAGGCACCCACCTACAGAAGGCTACAACCTTCTCTCGTTTACAAGCCTCTCCTAGAAGGGAGCTACAACTCCCTGCTCTCGTTTACCAGCCTCTCCTGGAAGGGAGCCACTACCCCCTGCTCTCGTTTACCAGCTACCACCGGAAGGGAACTACAACCCCCTCACTGAAGGTTTCGACCCTCAGCACCACCATGGACCAAGTTTCATCAATTTTCATACTCAATCCAATAGCTTCCACACAACATACCTTGTAGGCCACTTTTCATCAGATTTTCAGACTGGACCCACTCCACACATTTAAGCTCATCATACATCAAACTAAAACTTATAACCCCATCAATTCAATCATTGAATCATCAACCAATCAACAACTTGATCTTCTACTCACCATATTCAGTACCTTAATAAGCATTCAATCAACCCAGATCTGTATGAATATATCAATGACAGATAGAAGTAAAACAGTAGAACAGATCAGACATTTCATTCCACATTATTTAGCAAAACCCTAGATTGCATACGCGCTTTTACTTCATTGAATCTGCGTATATACGTGCTTTTACAAAAACAAACCTGCGTATACTTCTGCACATATTTCAGGACTGATCTCACATACCATATGGGATTTTTCTGAAACAAACCCGCGTATATACGCGCTTTCTCTGCCACGAACCTGCGTATAGATATTCAAACAATGTAGACTTGTGCAACACTTCAGAACAGATAAATAGCTCAGATCTCATTCTGTACTTCAGCAAATATTTCGCCTCATCTCAGATCTAAACATTCCATAAACAGATCTAGAAGATACATAGTCATTTCAGATCTAGAGATCCCTCTTCATCATTTTCTTCATAGGTGCTTTATTAAATTAGATCAATCAACATACTATTACCCTTTCCATTCAGATATACTTCAGAGTGAAGTATTCATTAAAAACCCAGACACATGCACACCTTGCACTATTATTCTCTTCTCCTTATATAGGTTTAGCCTTGATCAATACCATGAGTCAAAACCACTCAACCGCTGATGGTATTCCTGGACGGGATCAATTAGATAATCCAGCACTCAATACAATGGGTCAATACCATGGTAATTCCCCCTGGTTTTATAAAAATAGAGCGCAATTAGGCATATGCGACTTGGCACGTACTTTTCTGCGTACATACGCTACTTCGCCTCAACAAACCCGCGTATGCTTTGTGATATATCATATTTAATTTCATCAAATTTCTTTCTCTGCTACTCCTGAGCTACTTGTAGATACATCAGATTTACATCATTTTCCTTCTGAGCTACTATCAGATTTACATCATTATCAAGGACAACTTCATCAAGTAGGTTGCCATCAACTTCATCAAGTCGGTTGCCATCAAGGACAACACACTGCATCATATTGCCAATAATCTCATTTCATCAAGTAGGTTGCCATCAAGAACAACACATGCCAACACTAGATGTAAAGTTGCAATGCGTACCTTTTGTGTGTTTTACACATTATTGAGATCAAAATATTGCTCCATCTGTAGTATCCATGTTATGGGATCCTTGCCATCAAACTTCCTCATATCCATCTTTGGAATATGGTGGTTCTTCTTTGCAATATTAGAGTTTATGAAATCATGATTATCATTTATTTTTTTCTCATCATTAGTTTCCTCTACTATCTTTTCACCATTAGGAAATATTTTTTGTATCAACTTTGTCAAACCTTCCATGTCTGTTTTTAGATCATTATTCATGTTTTCCATTTTAGCTTCCATGTTATCCATCTTAACTTCCATGCCAACTTCCATGCCATCCATCTTAGCTTCCAAACCATTCATCTTAGCTTCCATGCCTTTCTTCAAACCATGCATTTCAAGTTTTGTTGCTCTTTGTGATTGTGAAATTTGGTGCACTTGCTCATGGACTTTTGATATCTCATGTTTCATTTCTTCATCTTCACGAGTCATAATAGAGCCTTCTGAAGGCTTAATGGGTGTTGAGTTCTTTTTAGGAGGCATTTTAGAACCCAATATTGGTAGCTATGCTCAATAGGCCTTTGGAATCAACTAGAACTAATTTTTCAAAAAAGACTTATGCAATTTCTTAACAAAATACACACATTTTTCTTGATTTTGAGGAACTTGATATTGAAACTGAATTATCTCTATGATTTTGGATCTTCAATATCTACAATTTGGCCCTGAAGTCACCCTCTAAATCTTCTTTCGAATGCCACAAGTCTGACCTGAATTGGATTCTTCAAGACAAAGTTATGTCTAATCTCCCACAATGAACTAATTATGGACTTGTTCAGTATAGCGCATTTGTGCGACTTGCCACATGTCACTATTTCGTCCTTTGGCTCTTAAATTGATAGATAAGAAACTATAGTTCGTGTACTTGCGGCCACTTTTTACAACATTCCAATCCGATGCTCAGAGAGAGAGTTATGAAGGTTTTCCCACGATAACCTCTTTGAGATGAAATTCGGGGGCCTAAAAAAGACCTAACTTCCACAGATCATATCTCCGAAAATATTACGAACCAAGATCTGAAATTTTGCGACGATGTTCCTCAGGATGTCAGCTTCGCTCTCTAAACATTTTATCTTATGAACCTTCGTAATAACAAAGTTATAGCAAAAATGTCGCGATGACCTATTTAATTGAAATTCAGGAGCCTGCAAAAAGCCCTACCTTCCACAGATCATATCTCCAAAAATATTGCGAAAGAAGCTCTAAAATTTTGCAACGATGTTCCTCAGGATTTTGGCTTCGCACCCTAAAAATTTCAGTTTTTGAACCTTCGTAGAAAACAAGTTATAGCGAAAATGCCACGATGACCTGTTTTGAGCAGCGAAACCCTATAATCCAAAGCTTTGATACCAAATGTTGTGAAACCAGCTCCAGAAATAGAAGAAAAGAGATATCAACGCTTTAGAAATAAGCCACTTCGAGGGGGCAACCTCCAATACATTACATGAATGAACAATTCTTCGATGATACAAATTACAAAACCTCCTTTCTATATATAGGAGTCCATAGGGCCACAATGTAATCCTAGTGGGGCCACAATGTAATCCTAGCCGACCTAACAATAATAATTTAAGAGCACAATAATAACAATATGGGGGTTACAAGGGTACAATAATAACAATAAGGGGGTTACACTAACAACAATAAGGGACTATACTAGTAATATAAGGACCTAACATAAAACATGGCGGTCCTATCCACAAAGACTTAAAGGTGTTTTGGCTTCCAAATACAAACAAGATATAGAGTCAATCTCGCATAATTTCATTCCCACACTCCACAGGAAGCTGTTCAGCAAAGATGCCCCGTGCATGTCTGGGCGATCCATGGAAACAATAACCCAAGTGGCCAATTGGTTTCCTATTGTAGAAAGTACTTTTACCAGGGTTTTTGGGTCGTTCAAAGCACCTCACACGCTACCTCAGTTTGTCACCGATAAACTGTGCTTATAAGAAGTGTGCTACCAGATGATGGGCGGGTTTCCTAAGGTCCTCAACAAAGGCAAGAAGAAATAATGGCCTACTTTCCCACATACTATCAGTGCCTATACAGTTAAAGATTTCAAACAAGTATAAGCAAAGGCGGAATACATCAAGGGTTTCCATTTCGTAACCTTCGCCCATAGATCATACGATCCCGAAAAGATCATCTCCGCACATTGCAAACGGGCCAAATTCAATTGGAAATACCAACACATGGAATTCTCTGTTGAAGAGCAAGTCAAGAACTGGTACAACAAATACAAGGAGGGTGCACCCAAAGAATCAACTAATCAAGGAGGGCAAGATGATCAAACTGCTGAGGAAAGGGTCGGAACGCTAGGAGGAGCCTCATATTCCAAAGACAAGAAGCCAAGGACTGATATAGGCAGTAGAATCTCTAAATATCAATAGGAAAAGAGAGACATAGAGGCTAAGGCACAACAAGAAGCCGAGGAGAAATCAAAGGAAGAGGAACTCAAAAGAACCCAAGATTCTCTAGCACGACAACAAGAGGAAGACAATAAAAAGAAGCAAGTTGAGGAGAAACGAAAGAAACAAATAATGGAGGAACAGAAGAAAAATCAGGCAGAAGAAGCCCATGGGAAAACAGAGGAAGAGGAACGTAAGAAGAAGGAGGAGGAAGAGCAGAAGGAGGTTGATCGCAAGTTAAAAGAGGAACAGGATAAAGCAGAAGCTGAGAAGAGAAGGAAGGAGGAAGAAAGCCAGAAATCACGGGAAGACTCTTCCAAAGAAGCAAGGGGAAGCAAGACACCGCCCCCAGAGACAGGGAAACAAACAAAGTTGCCTCACATTAATGTCCCTCAAACAACCCCCATGACGAGTGTGCATTTTTCTCTCTTAGACCATGGCACCTCATAGGACAGGAAGATGATATTCTAGATTTGACAAGGCTAACGTACAACTAATTCATGCACAATATTAGACAAGAGAAAATAAAATTCCTTACGCACAACACGGCTGCACCTCTCACAGTTAATACATAAAAGGATATAGTCCTAGATACCAGACTAATTCAATCATGATCGCATCAGCAGCAACCGCCTTTGCGGCAGCCACAGAAGAAAATGTTAGTAGGATGAGTAGAGAGATTTTGTCTTTACAAAACATGCTTCAGGTTTCTGAGCAGAAGGTAGCTCAGTTCGAACAAGAAAAGATGACACTGGAAGAAGAGATCCAAAGGCTTAATTTCACAACCGCCCAGGCCAATTAATTACCACTCACCATTCAAAGGGAGTTGGTTAATTTGGAAGATACCATGAAGCAAGTGTATAAGGAGATTTTCATGATAAAGCAGACAGTTGCACCACTGCTGAAAGTGCAAGCAGAAACCAAAATAAGAACTACACAGCTGAAGGAGGCCTCCACCGTTCTAGATATCATGCTAGAATGGTCAAACATATATCCACAGGCTCCTGACACCCTGCCAAGGAAGGATTCGATTTGTACTCAAACTGAAAAACTCCAGATCCGAATGAAGATACAATCCAAGGATAAACTGGTCAAGGATGTAGAGAGGGTGATGTTCGCTTATGAACACCAGATCAGTGGCATCGATTCAATGGCTGAAGTACACCATATTCCTTCTCTGGGGGAATTGGACACTGAAAAAACAATGGAAGAGGTTTCCCAAGACATTCAAACATTCCTGCAACCAATGAGGCAAACAGCGGCTTCCCAAGATTTTCCGGCCTCACAGGAAAATCTTATCCAATTCATCATTACACCAGTCTGGATCTACACCAAACTGGCCTCTCTATCTAATCAGATCTCAGTAAAGAGGCGCATTTCTGTCCTGGACTCTCTTGAATGCTTTCATAGGTTAAGAGAAGATACCCTCCAGGTCACTCCAGTAGCTGCAGACTATCAATCTTGGCAGAAGTACCTTAAGGATCAGTAGCAGATAGATGTATCGGACCTCTCAATTACATAATTTCTTCCTTGACAAAGGAAATAGCACAACTCGCAGATCGCAACAAGAAACAAGTCGCAGGTCACAATAGGAAATAGGTCACAGGTCATAGTGAGGAACAAGCCACAGGTCGCAGTCAGAGCTGAGTCACAAGTTGCAAATGCCTCCTAGGTTGCAAAGCATACTAACAGTCGGGAATTTGAAAGGTCAGGGCCACCCAAGGGTCAATTTTTCTCTATAAGTACTCCCTCTGGGAGAGTGTAAAGGATATTTTTTCGGGACTCCAAAAGGAGCAGAGATAATTGTATAGAATCGAATGCACATTTCCGTGAATGAATACAAGTGAATGTTTTGAGTCCACTACTAGATCGAATGAGGACTTATGTGTGATAGCTTCATGAATATTTTGTCTTATGTGTTGGTTATCTTTTATAATTAATTAGTCTACGTTTTCTGCTCATATTTCATTTATACTTCAAAGCTTACTTGATGTCTTAATGATATAAGGATGTTTAATTAAGAGATGTTCAATGAATCTGTTTTTAATGTCACTTCATCTTTTGGAAAACGATTTTGGAATTGAAGGGTGTTTCGACCATAAAGAACTATTTCTTCTATGGTCAAGCAGCTTTTATGAGCATGACCCTAATGATGTGTTGCTAACAACATTTCCTCTGGTTGCATGCTTCGAAACTCTCTTTTCTATTCATAATGTTTCATTTATAGGAGGACTCATCAACCATTCATTTCGTATCATTCAAGTAACTGTGTATTCACTAGTTTGCAGGGCTCAAACTCCGTCCGAGAAAAGTTATATTCAGCGATAGCTGGACCCACACCCTGGACTGGATCCCCATCACGAACAATCTAGAGTCTAGTTGGGACTTTTTACTGAGGATAATCCCTAATGTTGGTTGGGATTTTTTTCTCGTCAATAGATTTTGCACTAGGAGGGCCTGAATGGCATGCTCCCAGCACATAAGCAATATCTCGTTGCAAACCCCGCAGGGGGAAATCATGTATGAAAATACTAGTCCTCCGCCCCTCGAGAATTCCCGAGAGGATGACCTAACCTATTATGAGGTCACATCATACCATCTAAGGGTCTTGCACCCGCTCCCCCATGATCTCATCAGAGGTCTGCAAAACCTCCCAGCCATTGGTTCCGTAGCCAATCCTCGGACTCCTGGAACACATCAAACTCACCAAGTTGTCCTAGTCAATTCTATGCCTCAGCTGATAGGTATTATGCTCTAAGATTATGCAGATGCAGTTGAGTGAAATTCAGCCAAACCCCCGGACAGACCCTTGGACATCGAAGGGGAAGGCCCTAAAATTACAGAACCCCAACCTGACCAACTGTTGGGTGATAACACTCAAGCAAATAACCCGCCTGGAGGAGGAACTGAAAGGGGGCAGGGAAATAGAGGCTGGGGGGATAGGGGCCATGGAAAAGGTAGAAATATAGGCTACCAGCACCACAATCAAAACCAAAATAGATTTCCTTTCCTTTATAACTAGAGAAATCTTAGGAATATGGGAAACCTCAAAGGAAATCAAGACATGCACTCCCAACATGAGGTTGAAGCCTTCGAATCTAGCGTGGATAGTAGATCCGAGAATGAAATGGGACATATCTACTTCCTGCCCCATCATCGAGCCAAATGCGTGCATCCCTTGGCTTCGATGGCGTAATATCCTCTAGGCCTCCGCGATCCCCTCCATGACATGCCCTGACACCCAGAGAAATGCCTCCCTAAGTTAGACCCTAAAAAGGGTACGCTAGGCGAAGATCACATCATTAACTTCTACTTAGCCTTACAAATGATGAGAGTGCATTCTAACAATGTAGCATTCTGGCTCTTTCCCCACACCTTAGAAAATAAAGGTGCTACGTGGTACCGTTCCCTGCCTGTCGCTTTCATTTCCTCCTGGGAGAAATTTCGTTGTACCTTGCTCCAAAAATTTTCGGAAGGCAAGACTCCTTCTATGCTTCTTACAGAGCTTAGTACTTTGAAATGCCAGAAGAAGGAGAAATTAAAAGACTTAAACCAATGCTTCGCTACTATATTTAACAAATTCCCTCCAAACATGGCCCTGGATGATTCCATCACTATTGATTATTACAAAAGGACTCTCCCTTGGGATATCGTCGTGTTCGTAAAATGTGAAGCTAGGGCTACCCTCGCAGCAAATTATGCCACCAACCTTACTATCAAAAAATACATGCTATCCATAGGAGCCATTGATCATGATGGCTGAGATGACCCTAAGCCAGCCACAAAAAGAGAGCAATTGTCAAATCATAAGTCCGAAGACAAGGACAAAGACCCCTTCGACTTCAAGAGTATCACAAAATCTCTCAATTTATTAACGAACGAAGTCTCCGATCTGAAGAGGAAAAACAATGACTCCACCTTATGTACCAAAATGCAAAAACCTTTCTTTAGGAATAAATACCACACTATCATTCGTCCTCCTCCGAACCCAAATACCGGCCTCAACATTGAATAAATCGGCAAGGATAATTTATGCTTCTTCCATCAAGCTTCCCACTCAGAGAAAACTTGCCCTTTGTGGATCAACAACATGACTGTCGTGGTAAATAAACTCTTAGAAGATCAAACCACTCGGGATTTAGAAGAGGAGGCTATCTTAGACAACGAAGAAGCTTCTCCCCCAGATGAGGATATGGGGTCCACTTTCCTCGCCTTCGAGGTGGTCCGCGGGGAAGGCCCCCCTACTACGATTGAAATAAACTTGGCCAATAACACTCAATCCAAACCCCCTCGGAATTATTGCTTGAGGAGCAAAGGCCCAGCCCCCGATCACTCCTTTGAAGAAAAAATAAAAGCTTTACTAAGGAATATTCTTCCACCAAACAAATAAAACCAAACCGTAACTCCCGAAAAATCTAGCCCAACGTCTACCTGAGTAAACCCAAAGGCTAGATCATAATCAGGTTCATTGAATGCCTCTGTTGAACCTCTCCCACACCAGATTATGGGTATAACATCATCAAATATATGAAGAATACATGGGCCAACATTTCCCTCTATAAGCTCGCCCAGATTGCTAATCAGCGAGATCTTAATCTCAAATCGTTTGCCAACCCGCCAGCATCCAAACCCATCAGTTCCATGTCTTCCCAAGCTGCTACAAGCCCCCAGTCTATCGTGAATGTCGTTAATGCCAAATCCCAAGGATCCACACCCCCTTTCCTCCTGTCTTTCAAGATATTCAACTTCAATGTTCATAACTTCCTCGTCGACTATGGTGCATCCACTAATGTTATGCCCCTATCTGTATGTAAGAAACTAAACATCAGTCCCAAGAAAACCGATGCCAGGATCATTCAACTTGATAGATCCCAAGTCCCCGCCATGGGTGAATTAAATAACATCCTCATCAGCCTCTCGTTGGACTCCAGGGTGCATCAGTGCATCGACATAGTGATCACCGATATCCCGGAAGCCTACGGTTTTCTCTTAAGTCGATATTGGTCTAGCAAGATATAAGGATACTTTACCACTAACTGGTCCCACCTGTGGCTCCCACACAAGGGTAGGAACAATAAAATCTAAGTCAAAAGCAAACCTTACATGAAACACATGGTGACCGACCTAGAGGAAACTAATGAACCCGTTAGTTTCGCACAAGAAGAGCTCAGCATGTGCTTCTTAGTGTCTACGTTTGGTTGCTATCAAACCCCTCAATATTCGATCACCCAAGACGTCTAGTTAGAGCTTCTACTAGCCGCTACTATCCACTCTGCCACAACGGAAGAACTGCTATAAGTCGTCACCCCGAGTACATCTCCTACAGACTCAGGCGGCCTTACAAAATCAGAAGATGAGGTTTGGACCTTGTACTATGATGGTTCCAAAACCCATGACAGGGCCGGTGCGGGTTGTATTTTGTTAGAACCCTAGAATAATAAGTTTCTAATCTCTTGTCGGTTGGAGTTCCAGTATACCAATAACACAGCTGAGTATGAATCACTGATCCTTGGGATCAAGAAAGCGATAGATCTCAAAGTCAGTTGTTTGAAGGTAATTGGAGACTTCGAGATTATCACCCAGCAGGTGCATAACACCATTCACTGCTTATCTATGCATTTGAAAGGTTACCAACAATAGGTATGGTGTTTGATTTCTGCTTTTGACGCTTTTGGTATTAAATTTGTACTTAGAATGCACAATGTAGCAGCCGATACACTCGCCAATGTTGTTGCTATATTTACCCCACTAAGAGATGGGTTCTCTATCGGAATTGTTTACAAGCCTGTCGTACCAGATAATGTAACTAATATGCATGTTTTTAATGATGATCAGAAGGTACTGGATTTCATGCTTAATACGGACGTGTTCAAGGACACAGTTATCGAAGAGGAGGATCATGACCTAGCCTTGCAAAAGGAGCAAGAGGAGCATAAAGGGAATCCCATACCTAAAGGGGTCGTGTCACTTGAAAAGTTATTTGACTTACAAAACCATTTCCGAGGACCCCCCAATACGAAGTTGCAAAGTTCCACTTTATTGCACCAGCAAATAAATCTCAGGATGGAGAAAGAACCCAAATTTGTCAACCTCGATACATAATGCACCCCTCAGGAGAGGTAATCCTTCACTGAATTATTTAAGAAATACCGAGATGTTTTCACCTGGACATATGATGAGCTGCAAACCTATGACACGTGAATAATCTAACATGTAATACCCATCAAAGAGGGAGTGAAACCATTCCAGCAAAATCTTAGGAAGGTACACCCTACTCTAGAGCCGATGATCCAAAAGGAACTGGAAAACTCTTGGACGCACGTATAATCTTCAAAGTCTGACATTCAACCTAGGTGTCAAATTTGGTTCTCGTTCATAAAAAGTCCGGCAAAATTCATTTATGCACGGATTTTTGAAATTTTAATCGTTCTTCAAACAAGGACAGTTACCCAGTGGCCCCCATGGAGTAGATCCTACAAACAGTGTCCAGGTCTGAAATGTTCTCATTGCTGGATGGTTTTTCAGGTTACAACCAAGTACTAGTGGCTGAACCTGATCGTCTAAAAACCACATTCAGAACTAAATGGGGAATGTTCACGTTCAAACGCATGCCCTTTGGCCTAATCAATGCTGGGGCATCCTTCCAGAGAGCCATGGACATCACCTTCCTGGGTCTAATGGGGCAAATCATGGTGGTATACCTTGACGATGTCACCGTATTTTCCAAACGTAGGTGTGACCATTTACGCCACCTCAAGCAGATTTTTGAAAGGTGCCAAAAAGACGAGATCTCACTTAACCCAACAAAGAACATTTTCGCCGTCTCCGAAGGAAATCTATTAGGGCACATCATAACCTGAGACGGCATAGTGGTGGACCCAGAATGCATGAAATCCATCGCCCAGATTCCTCCCCCGAGTGGTAAAAAGGCCATGCAGTCTTTTCTCGAAAAATCAACTTCTTACAAAAATTTATAGCAGAATTCACCCAAATAGTGAAACCTCTACAAGGTATGATCAAGAAGAACACAAAATTCAAATGGAAATCTCCTGAAAAATAAGTTTTTGATAATATCAAACGGGCCATCATAGAAGCACCTGCCCTTCATAGCTCAGATTTCAGCAAAGGCTTTATCTTGTACACCTTCACCTCAGACTCATCTCTCGCGGTCGTCCTCACTCAGAAAGACAACAGCAATGATGAGCGGCCCATATCATTCACGAGTGCAGGATTGCAAGGTTCCGAGTTGAATTATCCAGATATTGAAAATCAAGCTTACGCAGTGTATAAGGCAGTCAAACATTTCAAGCCATATATTTTGAAGAATCATGTCAGAGTGTTTGTACCTCACCCAGCGGTTCGCTCACTGTTCATGCAACAGGATCTGGGTGAGAGACGAGGCAACTGGATGACATGCCTTCATGAGTATGACCTAGAATTTAAGCCGCTAGATATTTTCAAGGGCCAAGGGCTATGCTGGATGGCTGCTAAAGTCGCAGTCTTGTGAGGCAGTGAAGAGGAGTGTTGGGATCACGAAATTGACATGTACCAGACTGACGGTACACCTTACTAGAGCATCCCCTCATGGTACGTTGATCTCCACCAATATCTTGGTCGCGGTATCATGGACCCCACTTTAACCATCCAGCAGAAACGTGCAATAAGACTGAAGGCTACATCCTACCAGCTAGTGCAGGGTAAGTTGTTCTGCAAGCACCATAGCGGAGCTTTGCTACAATGTTTGGAACATGATGAGGCATAAGAGGTTTTGAAGGAACTACATGATGGTCCATCCAATGGGCACTATGCAGGGCGTACCACAACTCACAAAATTATGCGCATTGATTTCTATTATCCCACTCTGTTCAAATATGCACACGCTTATGTTCAAAGATGCCTGCCATGTCAAAAGTTTTCCAACAGGGAGACGTGATCATCCGCCAGGTTACAGTCCATCACGGTGGAAGAACCATTTCAATAGTGGGGACTCGACGTGATCGGGGATATTTTGCCACATTCCTCTAAGCATCATAGATACATCCTTACGACTACGGACTACTTCACGAGGTGGGGGTTGAAGCAATACAGTTGCGCCAAATCAATGATAAAGAGGTAATAGCTTTCATCACTCAGCACATCATGACTAGGTTTGGCATTCCAACCTCCCTTTTTTTTTATAACGGAACTTATTTTTCGCCATTCAAATTATATGAATTTTCTCTAGAAAATGGTATAGTGCTCAAACACTCCGCCAGCTATTACCCCCAAGGAAATGGGTTAGCCGAGTCAACCAATAAAAACCTCATCTACATCATCAAAAAGACTCTGTTGTCGCAACAATGAAACTAGCATAACGCACTCCACAATGCCCTATGGGTTGATTGGGTCACACCCAAACCATATTTAGGCACCTCCCCATTCTTTCTAGTTTTCAGCAAAGAAGAAATCCTTCCCCCCAACCTATCTCTCCCAACCCTTCAGTTTTCAAAAGAAGTGCATGGTACACTATGCCCTTCCTTACAAGCCCGCATAGATACATTGTTGAAGCTAGAGGAGGAAAGGCTAAAAGCCTGGGAAAAATTTGCCATCCACCAGAGCCGAATAAAACAATGGTTCGACAAGAAATCCATCGGGAACAAGATTTTCAAGGTAGGTGACCTCGTCCTCAAGTGGGACAAAGCTCATGAAGAGAAGGGGAAACATGAAAAATTCCAAGCCCTGTGGATAGGCCCCTTCCAAATCAAAGAAAATATTGGTTCCTACACATATAGACTCCACACCTTAGAAGGGAAAGTCGAGGTCCTCCTGGTAAATGGGCATGACCTCAAGCACTATTTCACCTAACAGCCCTGGCGGCCATCACCGCACTCTGTACCATAGTGTCTTTCTTTCGCTTGAATTATTTTATTATTATTTTTTTTCTTTTGTTTTGTACGTCTCAATAAGCAGCTTGCTTCGAGAAAGCTCTTGGAAATCCGCTCCCCTAACACCTCAGGTTGAGGGGTAATTGTAGAAACTTCTCAATTGGTAAGTTGTATCGAAATCTCTACCGGCAAAGAATCGTCCTTGAAACACAAGATGGCCTAAGCTGGCCTATGATAGGACCCCGTGGGTAAAACACAACTGAGTCCCAAAAACCAAATGCCAGTACCCAGTACGCTAACTCAGGGGGCTGCTAAAGAATAAGCTTCAGTGAAATCAGTCGCTAGGTAAAAATGGAAGAGGGGAAAACTTAGGTGACAAAAGGATATCTAGGAAAACTTAAAGGTCCTTATATACAGACCAGGAGCAACCTCTCTTGCAAGTAACATAAGTCGAGATCCCTCATCCACCCAGGCAATACTCGCCACCCTCAAATAAGTTCCTTGAGCACAATCAAAATAAGTGCCTCGAGCACAGTCAAAATAAGTGCCTCGAGCACATTCAAATAAGTGCTATTAGCACATGAGATAATTGGTAAAGGATTGAGAAAGGTTTCTTGCGTAGCAGGTGATGTGACGAATCCGCCGAGGTACTGACCAGGCTTGCTGGCAGCAAAGCAACATTTGTGACTCCTAGGCAGTGGCTCCACGGGGACCACCAATTTTGCTGGTAGCAGAGTAACACAAGGGGACCAAATAACTATACCGGATCCTTGCAATCCTTGAGGTGACTCCAACCCTTTCTTTCCAATCTCCAGAAATGAAAACACGGTGAACTAGCACCCTGAGCAATGCAAACAGGTGGAGCAAACACGCAAGGTCCAAGGATGAAAGTAGTGGGACCCATGGGGTGAAAGGAACAACCTACTAAGCCCCCCCCGCCCCCCTCAAGATGAAGCGTCGGTAGAGATCTTGGGTCCTACCAGTGAATCGCCATTTGTTGTAGCCGCTACAACACCCTCCAAAATTTTGTCCCATTTTAAAATTTTTGAGACACTAATCTCTTAGTAAAGATAAGTTTGACGCGCCCTCAGCCTAAAGCCTCAAGAGAGTTCTTTTCCATGCATTATCCCTTCAAAGTCTGATCCAGGACTTGGCCTCTAAATAACCAGTCGCGAAGTTTCCAAACTCATAAAATCAAGCAATTTGTGACCATCCAACCTAGCGACCTAGCGAACTTGCAACTCCTAGGTCACAAAATCACAAGGTCGCATGTTGATCTAAAACTTAAGAATTGCGACCATGCGACCTAGCGACCTTGTGACCTCTAGGTCGCAAAGTTGAAATGTCGTAAGGTCGCACATCCTTTAACTAGCCCTGATTTTCAACTTTATGACCTGCATTAAATGAGCACACTTGCGACCTCTTTATAAATAAAAGGGTCGCATAGGTCGCATTCGACCTGTGCGACGGAGCAAGTAACGCCTCTGACAAGCCAGCTGGAGTGTGTTTTTTCCTGGGTAAGTTTCCTAATCCTCCTATTATTTCCTTTTTGATTAATTTTTGCCTTGCATGCCCCTGCCTTTGGCCTATTAATTCCCACTTTAGTTTCATTTAAGCTCCCCAACACCCCTCTGGTTAATGTTTACACCTTCCTGTGTGTTCGGGAAAGGGAAAAAAATGAGTTGGTACCAGTTATATCAGGAGTTCACAAAGCCTGAGTTTCTAGAAGATCTTCAAGACTGGCAAGTGTACATTCAGGTCAAGAGGTCCAAACTCCACTACGTAAGTGCCCATCCACCCATATTTCCAGGATTTGGGTCATTCATGATCACTCGAGGAAGACATTTACTAACCTCAAGGGGCAAGATACATAATTCTACTATGTAATCCCTACCTGAGAACAAACTTTCAACACTAATTGGGTAGCCACGCATGGAGTACCCATACCAGAGACCTTGAGGGGATGGTGGGAGGACCCTGAGAAATTCAAGGTTAAAAAGGATCAGGAGTATAAAACAGAGGGCCTCAGGAAAGTATACAAGTTTGTGGCAGCAATGATGTGTAGGATGTACGACTGACTAGATACCACTACTTTTAATGGGACTTGGGTCCCTCTCATGTACGCTATCACTACATATGGCACTCGGTTCAACTGGGCCAACCTAATAGTAAAATCCCTCAGGTCAAATATATCAGCAGCACAGGCACTCGAAGAAGGGTTCACATCTGAATTCTATATGGCTTCTTACCTTTTAGACACAGTATGCACAAGATTCCATTTTGAAGGATGGACGCATAAATGGGATGTAAAACATGGTGGTACTATCCACAAAGACTTATAGGTGTTTTGGGCTTCCAAATACAAACAAGATATAGAGTCGATCTCGCATAAATTCATGTCCGCACTCTACAGGAAGTTGTTTGGCAAAGACGCCCTGTGCATGTCTGGGTGAGCCATGGAAAAAATAACCCAAGTGGCCAACTGGTTTCCTATTGTAGAAAATACTTTTATCAGGTTTTTTGAGTCGTTCAAAGTACCTCACGCACTACCTCAATTTTTCACCGATAAACTGCTCTTACAAGAAGTGTGCTACCAGATGACGAGCAGGTTATCCAAGGTGCTCAACAAAGGCAAGAAGAAACCATGGCCTACTCTCCCACTTACTATCGCCGCCTATACAGTTAAAGATTTCAAAGAATTAGAAGCATAGGAGGAAGACATCAAGGGTTTCCATTTCGTGACCTTCACCCACAGATCATACGATCCCGAAAGGATCATCCCCGCACATTGAAAACGGGCCAAATTAAATTGGAAATACCAACACACGAAATGCCCTGTTGAAGAGAAAGTTAGGAACTGGTACAAAAAAGACAGGGAGGCTAGACCCAAAGAATCAAATGATCAAGGAGGGAAATATGATCAAACTGCTGAGGAAAGGGCCAACATGCTAGGAGGAGCCTCATCTTCCAAAGCCAAGAAGCCAAGGACTGATACAAGCAATAGTCTCTCCAAAGAGCAATAAGAAAAGAGAGACATAGAGGCTAAGGCACAAAAAGAAGCTGAGGAGAAAGCAAAGGAAGAGGAACTCAAAAGAACCCAAGATGCCCTAGCACGATAGCAAGAGGAAGACAAGAAAAAGAAGAAATTTGAGGAGCAACGAAAGAAACAAGTAAGGTGGGAATATAAGAAAAAGCGGGAAGAGAAGCCTGCAGGAAAACAGAGGAAGAGGAATGTAAGAAGGAGGAGGAAGAAATAAAGGAGGCTGAGTGCAAGTTAAAAGAGGAATAGGATAAAGCAGAAGCTAAGAAGAGAAGGAAGGAGGAAGAAAGCGAAAAATCAGGGGAAGTCTCTTCCAAAGAAGTAGGGGGAAGCAAGACACCACCCCTAGAGACAGGGGAACAAACAGAGCTGCCTCACATTGATGTCCCTCAAAAAACCCCCATGACAAGTGTGCATTTTTCTCTCTCATAACTTGGCATCTCAGAGGAACAAGAAGATGAGATTCTGGATTTGACAAGGCTGATGTACGACTAATTCATGCACAAGATCAGACAAGAGAAAATAAATGCCTTGCACAGAACCCGACCGCACCTTTCGCAGTTACTATAGAAAAGGATATATTCCTAGATACCAGGACTAATATGATCATGATCACATCAGCAGGGACCGCCTTTGCAACATCCATAGAAGAAAATGTTAGCAGGTTGAGTAGAGATATTCTATCTTTACAAAATAGGCTCCAGGTTTCTGATCAGAAGGCAGCCCAGTTCGAACAAGAAAGGAAGACGTTGGAAGAAGAGATCCAAAGGCTTCATTTCACAACTGCCGAGGCCAACGAATTACCACTCACCATTCAAAGGGAGTTGATTACCTTGGAAGCTACCATGAATCAAGTGTATGAGGAGATTTTCATGACAAAGCAGACAATTGCACCACTACTTAAAGGACAAGTAGAAACCAAAATGAGAACTGCATAGCTGAAGGAGGCCTCCACTACTTTGGACAGCATGCTAGAATGGCCAAACATATATCCATAGGCTCCTGACACCCTGCCAAGGAAAGATTGGATTTTTATCGAGAATGAAAAATTCCATATCCGAATGAAGATATAATCCAAGGATAAACTGGTCAAGGATGTAGAGAGGGTGATGTCCGCTTATGAACACCTAATTAGTGAAATCGATTCAATGGCTGAAGTACACCATATTTCTTCTCTGGGGGCATTGGACACTGAAAAAACAAGGGAAGAGGTCACCCAAGAAATTCAAACATTAAAACATTCATGTAACCAATGAGGCAAACAGAAGCTGTGAGATATTTCGGCCTCCACTTCAGGAAAAGTCTCAATTCATCATTTTGATATGAATCCATATTTGTCCTCTCCTATCCAATCATATCTCAGTAAAGAGGCACACTTTGGTCCCGGACGCTCTTGAATGCTTTCACAGATCAAGAGAATATACCCCCAGGTCACTCCAGTAGCTGCAGACTATCAAGCTTTGGCAGAAGTACCTCAAGTATCAGCAACAGATAGATGTATCGGACCTCTCAATCACACAATTGCTTCCACAAAGCAAATGGCATAGGTCACAGGTCGCAGTCAAAGCTGAGTCGCAAGTCACAAATGCCTCCTAGGTCGCAGAGCATACTAACAGTCGGGAAGTTGAAAGGTTAGGGCCACCCAAGGGTCAATTTTTCTCTATAAGTACTCCCTCTGGGAGAGTGTAAAGGATATTTTTTTGGGACTCCAAAAGGAGCAGAGATAATTGTATAGCATCGAATGCACATTTCCGTGAATGAATACAAGTGAATTTTTTGATTCCACTACTGGATCGGATTAGGACTTATGTGTGATAGCTTCATGAATATTGTGTCTTATGTGTTGGTTATCTTTTATAATTAATTAGTGTGTGTTTTCGGCTCATATGTCATTTATAATTCAAATCTTAGTTGATGTGTTAATGGTATAAGAATGTTTAATTAAGAGATGTTTAATGAATCCGTTATTAATGTCACTTCGTCTTTTGGAAAATGCTTAAGGAATTTAAGGTTGTTTTGACCATAAAGCATTGTTTCTTTTGTGGTCAAGCAGCTTTTATGAGCATGACCCTAATGATGTGTTGCTAACAACATTTCCTTTGGCTACATGCTTCGAAACTCACTATTCTATTCATAATGTTTCATTTACAGGAGGACTCATCAACCATTTGTTTCGTATCATTCAAGTAACTATATGTATTCACCAGTTTGCAAGGCTCACACTCTGTTCGAGAAAAGGTATATTCAGCGGTATCTGGACCCACACCCCGGACAGGATCCCCATCACAAATGGTCTAGAGTCTAGTTGGGAATTTTTACCGGGGAGATCCCCTACTATTGGCCGGGCGTTTTTTCCCGTCAACAAGTTGATTAGTTTTTTAATTTACTTTTCAATTTCTATCTTGTAATATGATATCCATTTTCTGCAAATTAGTCTCCAACTATAACATTTTATTGTCTATTTATTCTAAAATATATTTTTAGAGGATTTAAACTTATTATCAAGCATTACATCTAACTATGTCTGAAGTTTGACTTCTCTCATTTATATTTATTTAATGGTCCTATATATTCATAAAAACTATTTAAGACTACATATAGTATTTATATAAAATAAAAGAATAACAATTAAATTAATTAATTTATGAAATAAATTAATTTATGCACTTGATAATGTCAAACTTATAAATTAAGATTGTAGATATATGCCATAGCGAAAATGGCCTATTCAAACAAAATTATTCATTATTATTTGAAATTAATGCCTTACTAAAAATGATTAAAATCTCTCACATACATATATGAATAAAAATATAACTAAAATCTCTCATATACACATATAAATGAAAATATAAATATAGAGAAGACAAATTATAAAAGAGAAGGAACATAGATTAAGGTTGTGATGTTCACCTAAATGAGAATGGTCTCTGAAATGTCTTACCTGGAAAATTTTATTTTGATTGTATTTTTTAGTTTGTTGACACATATTTTTTATTAGATTTAATTAAATAAATAATTTAAATTTAATTTATTAATCTTTTTATTTTATAATTTTAATTTTAAAATAAAATAATTTTTAAATTTAATATTTATTTTTTGTGCAATTATAGAGAGAGTAATTAGGTATTTTATATTGTCATATTAAGAGATTTGATTTCTTGAAACTTAATATATTAGGGGTTAAATTTGATATGTATATCTAATTATTTTGAATTACACACTAATAAAAAAATTTGACTATAAGAATTTTTTTATTTTCATTTTTTTATATAATGTATAAATAATTAATATCGAAAAATTTTATTTATTATTTAGATTGTCCAAACTAAAATGTTTTTTCGATTTGAATATACTTTCAAACATGCATACTCTCATATTGAGAAGTAGAAATCATGTATAAATGAGATAGAATCTCTATTTTTTTTATTAATATTTTTTTAAATGTTATAAGTCAACTCTATATTAAATATGGAAAGAATTACAAGTATCTTAAAAAGTAATTATAAACTAAATTAAAAACAAAATTTATTTTCATTTACTTTACATCTCATATAAAATATAAAGTTGATGTAAATATTATTATACTATTTTAAAAAATATCAACCTACATCCATCTTAAATATGGATCTAACATGAGCCAAGAGGAATCCAATTTCTTCACGTGTAAATTTTTTATGAGCCGAAATTATTTAAAAGTTTTGTATAGTTGTAATTTTTTTATGAGCCGACATTATTTAAATGTTTTGTATAGTTTTTTTTTTTTAGATTAAAAAAAAAATTGGCTGACATGACCAAAATTTCAACTTTGATGACAAACATACACCCACTTGCCACACATCGTGTTGGGTTGGGGTGTAAAATGAGTCTCTCCCCTCAATAAAGTTGATGTAAATATTATTATAGTATTTTAAAATGTAATATTGTGAGAGATATTTTATGTATTATCAATATATTTTAATTGTTTTATTTTATTTATTGAATTTCAATTTGTGTATATATTTTTAGGAGTCTAAAATATCATTGAATTTAGAAATGATTTTTATTATTATTATTTTAACTATTTTTTTTTAATTTTTTTTAATCTTAATGTTTTACTGCAACATCTAGTCATATATTATGAAACCAACTCCAAAAATAGAAGGAAAGAGAGATCAACGTCTTATAAATAAGCCACTTCGAGGTGGAAACCTCCTTTACAATACATAAATGAACAATTCTTGGATGATACAAATGACAGAATCTCCTTCTATATATAGGAGTCCATGTGGTCACAATATAATCATAGCTGACCTAACAATAATAATGTAAGGGCACAATAATAACAATATTAGGGTTACAGGGGTACAAAAATAGCAATAAGGGGGCTACAGTAACAACAATAAGGGACTAAACTAGTAATATAGGGACCTAACATGCACCTCTCCTTCAAAAAAGTGTTGTCATCAACGCTTGAATAGCTCTGGGTGCTTCTGTATAAAATTCTCATCCTCCCATGTAGAATCTTCAATGGGTAAGTTATTCCACTTGATGAGATACTCTAGAATTGATCGATTTCGTAGTATTTGAGTTCTTGTTTTCGTGATTGATTCAGGTTCCAATATGATTTTTCCTTCCTCATCAATTTCTCAAAATATTGTTTGAACTGGAATTTTTTCACTTATAACCTTCTTTAAGCATGAAACATGAAAACTAGATGCACTTGCGACGAAGCAGGAAGCTCTAATTTGTATGCCATAGTACCAATCCTTTGCAACACCTTGTAAGGACCATAGTACTTTGGCAATAATTTATTATCCTTCTTAGCTTTCTTGAGGGACATTTGTTTGTATGGTTGTAGCCATAAAAATACCCAGTGTCCTACATCAAAACTTCTCTCATTGTGGTGTTGATCTGCATGTTGTTTTATTCGATTTTGTACCAAATTTATGTTATCCTTTAAGAGTTGGAGAACTTCTTGTTGATGCTCGATGTGATATTCCACTGCTTGAACCTTAGAATTTTCTTTTAAAGATGATGTGATGGATGTTGGATGATATCCATAAAGTGCCATAAATGGGGTCATTTTTGCTGCAGTATGGAAGGAAATTTTATACCACCATTAAGCAAGAGGTAACCACTTGACCCATTGTGTTTGTTTATCAAAACCAAAACAACGAAGATATCCTTCCAAACATTTATTCACTATCTCAATTTGACCATCGGATTGAGAATGATAAGATGAGCTATGAGCTAGTTGAGTACCCAAACAAGAAAATAATTTCATTCAAAAATTTCCAGTAAAAATGGGATCTCTGTCACTTACAATAATCTTTGGGTTTCCATGTAGCTTTTTAATTATTTCCATAAATGTAGTAACAACTATACTTGCTTTAAATGGAGGAGATAATGCACAAAAGTGTGCATACTTGGTAAGTCTATCAACTACCACCATGATGACACTCTTTCCTTCAGACTTAGGCAAACCTGTGATAAAATCCATTGAAATTTCCTCCCAACGTTGACTTGGAATGGATAAAGGATCTAGAAGACCTGGGGTCTTAATTGTCTCAACTTTATTTTGCTGGAAAACCAAACATTCTGCCACAAAATTTTGAATATCAGATTTAAGGCCATCCCAAAAAAATTCTTTCTTGACCCTGTGGTAAGTTTTTTAAAATCCTAAGTGTCCTCCTAAAGGAGAAGTGTGAAATTTCAAAAGAATATTTTGTTTTAGCTGGTAATTATTACAAAGATATAAGTGATCTTTGTACCATAAGGAATCATTTTTTCAACTAAATGTATCATATGTACTAGGAACTTGCTGCAAATTTTGAATGAGTGACCAAACTTCTTCATCCTTCTTTTATTCATCCCTTACTTCAGTTATCTAATCTATTTGGATAATAGAAATGGAACAAATAAATGCTTCCACCTCTTCCTTCTTTCTTGAGAGTGCATCTGCAACAAAATTTAGCTTACCTTTTTTGTAGGTGATTTAAAAGTCATAACCCAAGATCTTTGTGACCCATTCTTGCTGCTCTTCTAAAGATAGTATTTGTTCCAAAAAGTGTTTAATACTATCATGATCAATTTTTACCTTGAAGTGGCTGCCCATTAGGTAAGGTCACCATTTATTTAGTGCATGTAGTATTGCTAACATTTCCTTCTCATAAATTGCTTATTGTAAATACTATCCTTTGATTGGATGACTTTCAAAAGAAATGGGTCTTCCTTCTTGCATTAAAACAACATCAATTCTATTTCCTAAGGCATCACATTCCCTAATAAAGGTTTTTGTGAAGTCTGGTGTAGCTAAGACCGGTGCTAGGCACATTGCCTCTTTAAGATGTTCAAAGGCCTTAGTTGCTTCAACATTCCATGAAAATGCATCTTTCTTAAAAAATGTTGTTAGAGGTGTTGTTATTCTCCCATACTTATTAAAAAACTTGCAATAATACCCTTTTAACCCGAGAAATCCTCATAACTACTTTATGGTTGTGGGGACTTTCCATTCCTTAATGGCTTTAATTTTGTTAGGGTATACCTCAACACCCTCGTGAGATACAATATGACCCAGATATTCCACCTCTTGTACTCCAAAGAAACATTTGGTTGCTTTTGCATATAATTGTTTCTTCTCCAATAGTTTGAGCACATTGTCAACATGTTGAACGTGATCCTTCCAAGACTTGCTATAGATTAGTATATCATCAAAAAATACTAGCACAAATTTTCTAAGGAATGGTTTGAAAATGGAATTCATCAACCCTTGAAATGTAGAAGGTGCATTGGTAAGGCCAAAAGGCATGACAAAAAATTCATAATGACCCTCATGAGTGCAAAATGTTGTTTTCAGAATATCTTGTCTTCATTCTAATTGGATGATATCCTAAACGAATATCCAACTTGGTAAAATAAATTTCTCCATGTAATTCATCCAATAGTTCATCAATCACAGGAATGGGAAATTTATATTTAATAGTGAGCTTATTAAGCTCCCTATAATCTGGACACATGTGCCATGATCCATCCTTCTTGTGCACCAATACTACTAGAGCAAAGAAAGAACTTTGACTAGGTTGAATTATACCAGTCTCTAATATTTCTGCAATCATACATTCAATTTCTATCTTTTGGAAATAAGGATATCTATAAGGCCTGATGTTCGGAGGAAAACTTCGTGGAATCAAATGAATATAATGATCATGATCACAAATAGGTTGGATTCCTTTGGGAGTTTCAAATACCTTCGAATGATTTTCCAAGACTTTTTGGAGATCTAGAGAAATAGATGATTTTGATATTGGAACTTCTAGTGTGCATAATTGTGAAATTAAACCTAGTTGTTATTTCTTCAAAAGATTTTTCATGAAATCAGAGCTTATTATCTTTCGCGGCTTCCCTGTGATACCCCATAATTTGACTTCCTTTCCTTCTGAAAAAAAATTCAAGAAAATTTCTTGAAAAATAAAACTTGTCCTCCCCAAAGATTATAACCATTGTACTCCTAGTACAACATCAACACCTCCCATTGGAATGGAAAGCATTGGACTATTCAATACATATTCCCCCATGGTTAGCTTGATATTATGGTATTTTCCAGAGCAATTCATAGTTCCTCCATTTGCAACCATCACTTGACATTCTGGTGCTGAGTATAGGAAACAATTCAATTCCTTGGCTACTTTACAATGAATAAAATTATGGGTACTACCCGAATCAATCAACACTGTTACCTTTTTCTTCTTGATATGTCCTTCTATCTTGAGAGTTTAAGGAGTGGTAATTCCTGCCAATGCATTACACGATATGGTGGGACTCATTTCTTCTTCTTCTAGGGTTGGTTCGTGGTGTATATCCTCTTCTTTTGAAGTTTCTTGTTCATTTTCTTCCTCCTCTTCACAATCTATGTAAAATAATTTATTCTCAGCACACTTATGACCTTTAGTGTATTTTCTATCACAACTGTTGCAAAGCCCTTGTTCTCTTTTTTCTTCCAATTTTGTGGTGTCAACCTTGTAGGTTGTGGAAGTCTAGGAGTAGCAACACTTCCATCTTTATAGATGTGAGTGGTAGGCTTCCTTGTCGCCATAATTTTACATTCAATTTTTCTTGCCAACCTGAATACCTTCTCCAATGAATCAGGTTCCCAAACGTGAACTTCATGTTGGATTTTATCCTTTAAGGTCCCTATGAAGACATCAATCCTATGTTCCTACGGAATATCAGTTACCCTTATATTCGGTTTTTGGAGTCCTGAATGTGCTCCTGTGAACCCTCTCTCATTTAGTTTGAGATTTATCAATTGGCTAAAAAAGGTGTTGCTCTTTGTATCCTCATAATGTGCTATCATTTCCTCCATAAAAATTGACCAAGTGACACTTTTTTTTACAGGATCAAAGCCATCGATACCATACAAATTTATTTTGTTTTAAATATAAAGTTTCACAGCGAACATTTTGTGTGTTTTGCACATGATTGAGATCAAAATATTGCTCCATCTGTAGTATCCATGTTACGGGATCCTTTCCATCAAACTTCCTCATATCGATATTTGGAATATGCTGGTTCTTCCATCCAACATTAGAGATTATGAAATCATGATTAACATTTATTTTGTTCTCATCATGAGTTTTGATCTAGATTTTATGCAGGAACGCAACAAAATACACATATAGCCATAGATACAGAGATGCAGCGGAAATAATGCTTCATTTTATTAATAAAACAAATGACTGAAATAAATAGCTAGAGCACTGGTAGGTGTATCTCTGAGAAGAGATGTGGTGGCTACAGGTCTCTGAACTATGTTGCAATGATACATAATGGAAGTGAGCGAGCTTGGACACTGGTAGCGTATCTCTGAGAAGAGATGTGTTGGCTACAGGCCTCCCCATTTTGTTACAGCACTGAAAATATGGGAACAAGCAAGCTAGGGAATTGGTAGCGCTTATCTCTGAGAAGAGATGTGTTGGCTCCCAGCCCCTTGAAATGTGTTACAAAACAACTGACTGAAACATGCTAATAGAAATAATGGAAACAAATGAGCTAGGGAACTAGTAGCGTATCCCTGAGAAGGGATGTGTCTGATACCAACCCCTGAACTGTTTTACAATGAGGCTCCAAGGCCTATTTATTGTTTAGAAACAATGTAAAATCTGAAACGTCTAAAAACCTAACCCTAGGAGATGAAGCACCAAAAATGTGGGCCCCGTTTGGGTAAGTTGGTGTTTCAACTTCCCGAGAACGTAACTTTGGCATCTGATCTCTGTTTGATGCGATCAATAGCTTGTTAGAAAGATCTATTCGAGTAATAAAACTTTTGAGTGAGAAACATTGGTCCATGACCCATGTTTCTCCCCATTTTCCCAAAAAGCATTATTTAGGGCTTCAAAACGGCTCTGGAAGTTCAGGCCCCGAAAAACTGCTATAAATAGTAAGTTGTGTTGAAACTTACAAACTGAAATAACTAAAGTTGGGGATTCAAATGGACTTGGTGGGTGGCCACCAATATCCACCTAGATCATTAAGTCCCCAAAACAGCTCTGGGCGTGCAGGACCCGAAAACCTGCTAAAAATAGTAAGTTGTGTTGAAGCTGAAAAACTAAAAGAATTGATGTTGTGGGTCCAAATGGAATAGGTGGGTGGAAACCGATATCCACCTGGATCATTTCTCCCTCCTTAGGAAGCAATGGTCTCCATTGCGTTAATTTCTTCCATGGGGGGGGGGGGGATTCTACTGAACTTGGTATTGGATTTGTCCAGGATGTTGCGGAGCTATTGGCGGAAGTGCTGGATGTAGACGTGCCACTGGTGGGAAACCATTGAAGGATCTAGGAAAAAATATCCATCATAACGTTCCTATGTTTCTCAAGGGCCTCTTCGAGCAATATTTTTATAGGATCTCCTGCTCCCTCGTCTTTCTTTCCTTCCGCCAGGGGGGGTCGTCGAGATTGCGAGGTTGAACTCCTTATACCCTAGACGCGTCGGGGACATGAAAAGAAAAATAGAGAAAGAGCAAACCGCTCTGATACCACTTACAATACCATGGGTAAATTCCATGTGTGCATGAATACCATGGTGGAAACATACCATGGGTTAATGAATATCATGGATAGATGTCACTTACAATACCATAGGTGAATAAATACCATGGGTCAATGCCATTTATAATACCATGACTAAATTCCATGGGTGGATGGATAACATGGGTGGATGAACACCATGGGTGGATGCCATTTTCCATTCGGATCATTCCTCCCTCCTTAAGAAGCAATGGTCCCCATTGCGTGAAGTTCCCTCCTGAGAAGCCTTTGTTGAATATGAAGAGCCACCAAAGAGAAGGGTTTTGTGTAGTTAACCCATAACCATGATGAACAAAGATCCGAGGATAGAGATACCCTATAATGCTTGTGACCAACTGTGATATTGACAGTGTGCGGTCTAGAAAATGGACTTCGATAACCCTAGGAGATGAAGCGCCAAAAATGTGGGCCTCGTTTGGGTAGGTTGGTGTTTCAACTTCTCAGGGACGTAACTTTGGAATCCGATATTTGTTTGATGCGCTCAATAGCTCTTTAGAAATATCTATCCTAGTACTACAACTTTTGAGTGAAAAACATTGGTCTATGACCCTTGTTTCTCCCTGTTTTCCCAAAAATCGCCGTTTAGGGCCTCAAAATGGCTCCAGAAGTTTAGGACCCAAAAAATTGATATATATAGTAAGTTGTACTTGTGCTGAAACTTAAAAACTGAAATAACTGATGGTGGGGGTTCAAATGGACTTGGTGGGTGGCCACCAATATCCCCCTGGATCATTAAGTCCCCAAAACGGCTCCGGGAGTGCAGGACCCGAAAACCTGCTAAAAATAGTAAGTTGTGTTGAAGCTGAAAAATTGAAAGAATTGATGCTGCGGGTCCAAATGGAATAGGTGGGTGGACACCAATATCTGCCTAGATCAAGTCTCCTCTACTATCTTTTCGCCATTAGGAAACATTCTTGTATCAAATTTGTCAAACATTTCATGTATGCTTTTAGACCACTCTTCATGTTTTCCATTTTTTCATCGATCTTAGCTTCCATGTCATCCATCTTAGCTTCCATGCCAGCTTCCATACCAACTTCAATTCCATCCATCTTATCTTGCATTCCATTCTTCAAACCATCCATCTTAGCTTCCATGCCTTTCCTCAAACCATCCATATTAGCTTCCACGCCTTTCTTCAAAACTTTCATTTCATTTTTTGTTGCTCTTTGTGAAAGTGAAATTTGGTGCACTTTCTTGTGTAATTTTGATGTGTCGTGTTGCACTTTGTCATCTTCATGAATCATAGTAGAGCCTTTTGAAGGCTTAATGGGTGTTGAATTATTTTTAGGGGGGCATTTTAGAACCCAATACTGATATCTATCCTACAATATGCCCTTGGAATCAATTCAAATTGATTCTTCAAACAAGGCTTATGCAATTCGAAGAAAAAAAAATACACACATTTTTCTTTCTTTTGAGGAGATTGATATTGAAACTGAATTATCTATGTGATTTTGGATCTTCAATATCTGAAATTCGGTCCTGTAGTAGCCCTATGAATCTTATTTCGAATGCCATAGGTCTGACCTAATTTGGATTCTTCAAGGAAAATTTATGCCCAATCTCCCACAATGACCTAATTATGGACTAGTTCAGTAGAGTGAACTCGTATGGCGTGCCACGTGTTACTATTTCCGTTGGCTCTAAAACTGATACACAGGAAACTAAAATCCATGTACTTGTGGTCACTTTTTACAGAATTCCAATATGATGCTCAAAGAGTGATTTATGATGATTTTCCCATGGTGAACTCTTTAAGATGAAATTCGGGGGCTTGAAAAAACCCTAACTTCCATAGATCATATATTCTAAAATATTTCGAACCAAAATATGCAATGTTTACATGACATTCCTTAGGATTTCGGCTTCGCTTGATAAAAATTTCAGCTTCTGAACCTTCTTAGACAAAAATTTATATCAAAATGCCACAATGACCTGTTTGGAACAACGAAACCCTAGAATCCCAAAGCTTTGATACCAAATTTTATGAAACCAACTCCAAAAATAGAAGAAAAGAGAGATCAACGCCCTAGAAATAAGCCACTTAGATGGGGAAACCTTGTTTACATTACATAAATGAAAAATTCTTGGATGATACAAATGAAAAAACCTCCTTCTATATATAAGAGTCCATGGGGTCACAATATAATCCTAGCCAACCTAACATAATAATGTAAGGGCACAATAATAACAATATTGGGGTTATAGGGGTACAACAATAACAATAAGGAGGATACACTAACAAAAATAAGGGACTACACTAGTAATATAGGGACCTAACACCATATTAATATGTGCACAATCACAATTTAATATTTACCTTTGAAGGAAGTATTCTCCTTGTTGGCCGATGAAAAAATTGTTGAAAATGATGAGAATTTCCAACTTATAGATTACAAATAGTTAGTTATCCCCAATATACAGTGCATGAAGTTTCAAACTTTTTTCGAGGGTCTCTCTGAGAGTGCTTGATCATTATCTCGACATGGTCATAAATGAACCCAACCCTAGAGGTATTTCACCGAGAAAGTAAAGTTATTTAGGCTTCCCAACCCGGTGGGAATTGAAGCACTAAGCATACTCATGGAAGCCTCAAACATTTTTAGTTTATTTAGGTTAATTGGCCACTGTAATGGAACTCAATAATATTTTTTGGTAAAGTTTTTTCCTTTTCTTTCCCAAGAAATTAAAAACCAAAAACTTTCTATTAAATAAAAATATGACTGATATCAAGATATAGGGCTCATAGACCCCTCAAATACTCTAATCGGGAAGAAAAAAATAGCGTTAGAAAATACGTTGGTCGACAAGAACATAATAATACCGAAAGATACTCTAACTAACAAGAAAAACAACACCATAATATACTTAGTTCGACAAGAACATAATAACATCGAAAGATGTTGGCCGACAAGAACATAATAACACTGAAAGTTACTCTAACCGATAAGGAAAACAATGTTAGAATAAATTTTTCTGACAAGAATATAATAACATTGAAAGATACTCTAACTGACATGAAAATTCTAGAAATGCTCCGACAAACATGAAAACAAAACCAGACACGTAGGCCTACATAAACTAAAACCTAGAACAATACAGAATTGTAAAACCCTAAGCAACAAGATAATGAAGAAAAAACAAAAACTAGACATGCATAACTGCTAGGAAAAACCCAGAAGGGAGAAATAAAAAGAGGCACACAGGCCTTCCAATAAAACCCCAAAAATATCACGGGCTAACCCTAGCAACCGAAATTTTATACCAAGTTGCAAACATTACAAAACGGGGTTAAAAAAATTGAGCTGAGAAAGCTTTAAAATATTCCCAAAGGCCTACCCTTTTCACCCACATAGGACCAAACATAGGGCAAAACCATGAAGCACATGCCACACAGAATCTAGAAGTCATGAAAATAGAGCATACACCATGCCAGAAGCCACTAAAATGAGTCCATGGAAGGATGAAAGAACAACAATGCCCGCTGAGGAACTGGGGAAAAACGACTGGAAACATAAAAGAGGAGGAACAAAACAGGGATCCAGGGTGACTAAGATTCCAATTGCCCCGCTCTAGCTAGTGTTTCTCCAAAATAGATTCATGAAACTAAATGGTTGATTGTAAAACTATATAGAGTGACGAGCCCAAAATGTACTTCTAAAGAATTGGTTTTTCTCCTGCCAAAGCGACTAAACTCAAGGGCCATGGTTAAATTCTACATATGTAAGAGATTTATAAATGTTGGGGATAACAGACTACAAGTTTTGATTGTAAATGTCATAACTGAGATGTGGTAAAGCTTCATCTATAAAGCTTTTGCTAGCTTTATGCTGCTTTCGAGAATCAAACCAGGGAATTAATTCATCGATAAATTCAAGTTTGTTAGTTCCAGAAGATTCACTAAATTTATATCTCAAGGGTCTGATGGCTCGAGAAAATCCCTAATGGGAATTGAATCTTCTTCAATGGTGAGACTCAATTTTCCTTATGGCTCCAAGGAAGCCTCAAGGGAATTTAACCTTGCTCAATAGTGAAAAACTCTTCGTGTTCCCTATGGCTTGAGGGAATTTGTCATGGGAATTGAATCTTGTTAGATGGTGAAAAACTCCTCAAAGGGCCCCATGACTTCAAGGATGTCCTTATGGGAATTTAACCTTGCTTAATGATAAAAAAATCCTTGCTTTTTACTATTGAATCTAACTCCTAATTTGGTCCTAATCAATGTCACTATAAGAAATAGTCATCTTTCTATTTTTTTTATTACTATTTTTTAATCCTGAATATATGTCTCCTTGCCCCTAGAGGCTCTCTACAACAATGTATGGGAATATGGAAAGGTTCTAAATGAGTCTAAACATTTAAATATAGAATCAATATGGAATAGATGTCAATTTTTTATATTCTAATTTAGTTTTTATTAATAAAATTACCAACAACTTTTTTTCCACAAAAAAACCATAATATACATATCACATTTAAAATAAATAAATAATAATGGTTCATATTTGTAACCATGATATTTATATATATATATATATATATATATATATATATAATATTTATATATATATATATATATATATATATATATATATATATATATATATATAACTATTATATTTCAATACTTCATATTTAAATTTAATTAATATGTAAAAATTCAATAATTACAATAATTTTTATTCCTAAATTATCTATTTATATCAGCAGTGTTGTGTGTATTATATTTAAAAATAAAATTAAAAAAAATATAAAATAAGTCAAAAAAATGCTCCCCACACACACACACACGTGCACGCGCGCACACACACACACACACACACATATATATATACCTATTTTAACTCTGTATCAACCAAGCATCTAGACGAATGAAATCTCTCTAGGTGCAAAAAAAATTTCATGTGTTGTACTAAAAAATATGTTTGCATCTTGAGAGATATGATCCTTTTTTCACTTGGTGGATCCAAAGTTAAGATGAATTTATGTTGTTTTTATTATTTTTAAATATAACATTACAACACATCAACAAAACTATAGTGATGTAGAAATGCTTATTTCCCTTGTTTTTATAATAGAAATAAAATATTAAATAGTCTCAATTAAACTCTTAGCCTAACTTCTGATAGATCACATTGGTCTCCATGAATGTTAATATTCATCATCATCATCACTTTTTTTACTTTTTACTATTTATTATTATTTATTTAATTGAATCCAAATTATTATTTTTTATTATTACTTTTTCAAATATTATATTTTAGATGGCAAACATCATATTGAGCAATGAAGGAAATGTGTCATCACCCTTCTATTAAAAAATAGAAAATAATTAGAAACGAAATTAGAAAAAAATCACTTCAATATTTTATCTTTTTATATAAAGTTGATGTAAAATTAACCTATAAATTAAAATGTTGTATTTATGGATAGATTTTTTTATAGTACTATTTTCTTTTTAATTTGTATTTTTGTAAGACCAAGATAAAAATAAGTACAGATCCATCCTCCTTCTACTATTGGGCTTCAAGAATGAAACCACACCAATTGAAGAAATTTAATATATCAAGATTGTATATAAAAAATGAAACAAGTCTATCTCTTTTGACATAAACTATACTATAAAAGTCTAATAAACTTATATATTGTATATTCATACTGTAACTTGAATTAAAAGGTGGTTCATGGTTGAGAATGACACAATAGAACATGTAGCTAAGGGCCATGATAATGAAATAGGGAGTCCACCTATATGGAAGGGGAGGAGAAGGATATGCATTTTGACTAGAAGAGCAAGTATATGGAAACAAATTATGATGTTATTGCATGAGTATTAATGGATAAGAAATATCCATCTCACTATTTCACTATTTTAATTTTTTTAGTAAGTGTGTATATAATATTAATGGACTGTGATGACAGACTTAGCTATTGGCGAGTTTTCTTGATTCTCAAGCTAACCTCAGGGTTGCAAACAAAGCATATCACATTCCAAATCTTAGTACTCAAACACATATACTGTGTTATTTTTTTTTTACTCTAACAACATTCAAATCACCACACATTTGTCTACCAGAAGACAACAAATAATTCATCATGGGCATTGAAACCATTTCAACAAGAAAACAAATTGTATGAACAAAATCCCAGCAATCTATGGATTCAATATTCATAATCTTAACACAAATTTAATTACCAATGCATACTTCTAAAGACAACAACACACAGGAATAAAATATGATTGGAACAATTTACAAACATAAATCGATTTGCCCCAAATACCATCACTTCAATAACCATATACAAATGAGAAGTAAACAACCACGGAGGCATCTAAACAAACTTCTCATTAATCAAATTCAACATATATTAAACTAGAAAGATATACAATGTGGGCATGTGCAACCCAGGCCTCTCTACCTTTGCCTCTTCTCCTCACGTTGGATCTTCTCTTCTTCTCCTCTTCTTATACTCTACTACACATGCTCTCTTCTCAAACATTATTTGTCTTTAGAAAGGAAGCTAACATACGACAACCAAGAGTCACAAGAGATGATTTGTTTCCCCTTCTCACAAAATAAGGGAAATTGAAACTATATTTACATTACGAATATTTCCTCCAACTTATTCTAAAAACAAACTCACATCCTAATGTAAAAATCTACAATTTCCAACAAAATATTTAAAATATCTCCCAACATCACCATCTCACCATCCCATCACATTGGCAAGCTTTGTTCTAACCTTCATCGAATTTTGTGCTCCATCTATGCACCTACATAATACTCCCAAGGTATGAAAATTTATGACCTCTTGGTCATATGCATCTAGTCTTCTCATAACAACTTCAATTTGTGACGTGAAACAAGCCTCTGCAATAGAAAGTCTCCGCCATGCTACATGATACCTCACCAAAATTTCTCCCAAGTTTTGGCTTCTGGCATCTTCCTGGTTCTCTTCTCTGGAACCCTTCAAGCACTCCTTGCTCTAGGCTGCTAGAAATATCCTCACCTTCCTCTACTGTCACCTACACAGTGAAATATAAAATATTACCATATATTTAATCAACTTGTACCTTCTTCTACTTCTTCTACTACGAACTCTTACCTTTACAACTGTTCAAACTTTCCAATATTTTTCTCAAAAATTTCCTCAAAATCACAGGTTGTCTCTTCATACAGCCAACTATACCTTCATGAATTCCTTTTGTCAATTTCATCTTCTAATTCAGTCCTTGGCTGAAATATTTTGTCTTCATGTTTCTCATCAAATATTCATATTCTTCATCCATAAAACAACATCCTCATTGTCATCCACACACGTGTTCATCACCCTTAGGTTGTTCTTCCATGACTCCAAATCATCTCCCTTGATATTTTCCTCTACTAAGCATTTCATGTTTGTCTCAAATTCACCTGCAAGAATTCAATTTTACTTTCTTCCTGAGGGTCCATCTATAACCTTGGTCTTCCTCATCTTGTTGCAGTAGTCCTCTCATCATCTCTCACTATAATTTTATTTTAGCTACTTCTCTATCAATTTTGTCCTGACTTGGTATACTATGGCTTCTCTTTGAGCCTTTATTATGACTCTCACTTGCTCACTATGAAATTCAAACAAGCCACTGCAACAAACTGACTCCATCAACTTGTTTGTAAATACCATACTAAGCTCTTTCATGCCTATTCTTCTCCCGGTATTTATGTTGACTCCTTCCTCTGGAATCTTCATCTGGGGATGGTTTTGCATACAATACTCACCTTCTTTTATTATTCTTCCTCACTCTCTACTATAGGGTTTCTTTCCATCATCCTCAACTGCAAAAATTCATCATTGCTACTTTTAATCAGTAATTAATCCACTATTAACTGATAACAAAAGACCATTACCTCCTTGTTAAATCTTCACTTGGACACTCAACTAATGTTGTAGAATTCTTCTTACTATTCTCATCCCTTTGCTGTTTTAGAACTACTTGTTCTTAGCACCATTCTTCCTCTTAATTGTTCATTATCCAACCGTAACGTTGTTCATCTTGACTTTCTTGTAGCAATTGTTTTACATTATTGAGTTATGCTCTTAACGCAACCATCTCCTTCTCAAATATTCATCACTTTTCTTCTAATTATTATGACTTTCCTCTGAACCCCTGTTATGACTAATAACAACCATCTTCATTTCTTCCTCTTGTGAACTCTCTATGTCTACTAGTGAGTGACAACAAGCCTTTTTTCTCTTTGTAACAAGTCTGCTACTTTTCAGACATACCAAGTCATCCTCCTAGTGTCTTCTCTTCTCTATTTTCTCTGCAGCAGAACCTCTTCTTGAGCACCTTGCTTTTCAAATTTCAAATTTATTAGCTGTTTCATATTCAATTTCTCACTCCTCTTAGTTTTCCACCAAATTTATTTTTCTATTGGGTTCCATCACAATTTCTTCATCCAAGAGATTTTCTAGCTCCTTATTCTTTGGCATGGCTTAATTTTTATGGTATTTTCTACCAATTCAGTCGTACAAACACAATTCTTTTAATGAACAAGTTAGCATAAACATCACAATCAGTTTTATAAGATCTATAACAAGATCACATCTTCCACAACATTTATTGGTTCTACTTGTTGAATCCAACCAATAAACTTGTGTTTCCTCAAGAATATTTCAATTCTTCACTTCCCTGAAATAACCTCACTTACTTCCTAAGAATTAAACTTGTCTCCCTCTTGTTGTAAGGTTCTTCTTCTCTTCAGCCTCTTTTAACTGTCAAGTTGTCTTCAACCCTGTCAATTCCATCTGTACACGGGCCAACTCTTCTTGACAACATCCCCACTATCACTTCATTTCACTTTAAGTTGTATTGTAACTCTAAAATCCAATCTCTGTTATTTTGACTGCATCACCAAAGAATGAACATGATTTGAAATTCTCTATATAATGTATCTTGCTTTGATACCAATTGATGACAGATCGGAAAAATAAGGGAAACTGAAACTATATTTACATTAGGAAATATTTCCTCTAACTTATTCTAAAAACAAGATCACATCCTCATGTAAATATCTACAATTTCCTACAGAACAATTAAAATATCTCCCAACATCACCATGTGACCATCCCATCACATTGGCAATGTTGAAAATGACACCAAGAAAGATTCTAATTTAATTTTCCCTTGAATTAAATTAGAATAAAATTGTAATTCCACATCACATGAAAACTTGTACAAGTTAACTAATTTATTTTGACTTAGTTGGTTCATTTAATTCAAGTTGAGGGTCTATCTTGAGTCATGTAGATTTCCTTTGTTGTCTAGGAAATCCTGTCTGCATAGAGAAATGATCCCTCTAGTCCTAATGGGAGGATCTAGCAAATAACAAGACAAATATATGCAACCCTTCCTAACTTATGCTAGAAAACATGGAGGATATATTTCCTACCTATTTATGATGTTAATTATTTCCTTTTGTGTTAGCCTTTCTTTTTTCACTTCCATGCTCACAATCTCCTCTCCGTTGGTGAAGAAAAATGTCTGTAAGGAAGAACAAGTGGAAACAAAAAACGGATACAAAGCATAACTATATACAGTATAAGCTATGTAGCAAATCAATGAACACTACAATAAACATGCAATAATAGACACATTTATGGAAAGGAAACACATAATGTATTATTAATAGAATCAAAAGGGAGAAATTAAAATAGAATCCTTGATGTTGGATGCCTCCTTCTAGTGAGACTCCAAGTCCTAGCCTCAACTCTTCAAACAACTTCCTCCTTCACAAATGGGCAGGAATTGGGCATGCTTCAACTCATAGGATGGAAACCAACCATTAGTCGATGGTAGGGGTTTCATTTATAGGGAAGGAGAGGGAATTGAGAATCCATAAAAGGTGGGAGGAGTTCCACATATTAAGGGAAAGATCCATGGGAAGAGGATCCATGGCCTTGAATGGGAGGTCTCATTCCTATCATCAACTACCTAAAACCACGCCATCATTCTCGAGCCTTCTAGTAACAGAAGCTTCTCCTCCATTTCTGGAAGAACTTCTTGAAGATGGAATCCACAAATTTTCCTGACAAAATTTGCGCTACGAGTGCTAAACACAAGTGGTGCAAAAGGTGACAAGCACGAGTAATCAGTAGTGCAAAACACGATGGGCTTGTAAAATAAGGTTTTTGATAAGATTTTAAGAATAATTTTAAATCAAGACTTCTTCCACTTCTTTAGGGATGGTCTAGGCATGTTTCGTGGAGAAGATATTTTGTGACACTGGTGGTGTGACAACACAAAATGGAGTGTGACAAAATATTGTATAATAGATGCTCCCAAAAGCATGAAGTTAGAATGGGGAGTGATGGTTTAAGTTCTTTACAAGAAAAGGCAAGGACTGAGAGAACCACCGTCAGGAGACTTGGAAACCAAACATAATACAATATATCTAACATCTCTAATGTAAGTATGATGAAAGTGTAGGAATATAATAATGCATGGACCCACAGCATGGACGCAGCCATCCGACTAGAAAGAATCATGTTTACAATCAAGAATACATGGATCCATGACATGGAGGTAGCCATCCGACCAGAAAGATTCATGTCTACAATCATGAATACTTAATTACTCCATGCAACCTGGATTTTTCAAATGAAACCAAAGGTCACCTCTGTCTCAATCCAACCAAAGTATGAATCTAACCATTTGAATAGATGTGTTGAGGGTGAACATGGTAGAAACCACCTGATTACCGTTCAATGATGTGAACCGTTAACAGACATCAGAAAAACCACCAATGATGATGATGGCTCTCAATGTACAACAACACAATCCACGATGTGAAAATTGAAGTTCAACTCGAACACTCACAGAATCATTCAATCGAAGGCCAATGATGTGAACCTATCGTCGAATGCGAAGAACCTACCATTGAGGCATGCAATCTCCGAGGTACTGAAAGGGAAGTTTCTACATCATCTTCATCGATAATGTGCTGGAGTCAACAGGAATTAATCTATTGAAGGAGGGTCATAATGTTTCCCATTATCGACATGAAACATAGGATTTTTCAAAGTTGGTGAGAGTGATTCAGGATTGAAGCAGAGAAATTCAAATGGGGTATAAGTGGTTTGAATTTTCAAGCAGTACTTCTCTTGAATATATCGACTACATGACTCCGAAATTTGGCAGCATTTGACTCGAAATAGGATCAGAGGTCACATAGACAATATATAATCAAATGAGAGGAAAATATATTTCTTAAGCCTAAGAAGGAAAGTGATGAAGTGAGGATATCTCAAACCCAAAACGAGATGTAGATAAGTGTCATATTCAAGAGCGACATACTTCCTTTCATAAAAAATACAGGATATGTGTTTCCTTCCATTTTCCCCCGTTGTTTCTAGCGAGTACGTCTTTATTTTTTATCTCAACCTTGAAGAGGATACCATAATATTGTCGTATACATTCATCCTTTGGATGAATTTGTTGGTCATCAGTAATTTTTGCTATTTGTAGATGATTAAATATTTGTCCTAGATTTCTAAAAACAAGATTCATGAATATTGTGAGTTTTAGAAATCTCACTACCTTCATTATCCCTAAATCAAATTTTTCACTATTTCACTACTCTTCCATTCCCTGGTTAGCCTACCACTCTTAGAAGACCCCTCATGGGCTCATGCCACTCATCTTTATCTATTTCCCCACCCATAACCTCGACACTCTATTTTTCCTTTGCCTCACCCCTCCACTTGCCATTTAGGATTACCAAACAACCTACTCCTTCTTATGCTCACAAGATGCCTCAAGCATTGATGGTCTCAAAACTATCTTTGTAGGCTCTTTAGATAAATAAAGTACATTGGATTTTGGATCTTCAATACATCAATTTGTCAAAAAATCTACTTTTTATACTTGAAGACCCCAAGTCAAGCTTTCAGTCAAAGACCAAGTAAAAAGAGCCTCCCAATAGTTCATTAGGGTTTCATAGGTTGTAGGGTTATCTTTGGTATTCTAAGTCACTGTTTTTCATGTGCTAAGAAGCTGAATCAAATATGAAAGAAGGTCAGCACTTGTTTGTCCAAGATAGAGAAGAAAATTTTCCGAGGAAGACCTCCTTATCAAGTTCAAGTTCTGTAAAGGAAACTGTTCATTTTGACATTTCTGCAGTAGTGTTAACGTGACTATCAGCAGAAAAATTGGTAAGGTAAGAGGCCCATTCCTCATTAAATATATACACAATAAAATGGAGGAGGAAGTAGCTTATGTTGAGGAAAATTCAAGGTTCCTAAGACTGATTGGGCCAACATTGTGCTAAGCAAGGAGCCAATGCAGCAGAACACATGGATAGAGGCACACCATTATAACCAAGCATGAATTGAAGATTTTTAGAAATCCTAGATGGAAAAGGGGAAAAGGTGAGGTGAACTGAACATAAATGAATTAACTTGAAAGGGCTATAGAGAACTTACAAGACAACACTAATTATTCTTCTTAAACAGCACAGAAACCTAAGGTTTTGGAAATATAGTCAAGGGAGATGAAATGAAGAGGATAAGCCTCCATGATGACAGTGGACAGAAGGTTTGAAGAGGTTGTAGTTGGTGACCTCCAAGTTTTTCCAAGTTAATGTATCTCACTGCCTCAAAGGGAAATAATTCAAAGAGTATCAGTATAAGGAAGGTCAAGCCTTCATTTTCAATCATTTGCACTCAATAATTAAAGGAATAAAAGCATAGGATTGAGTTTCAAGATGGAAAAACAAGCTAATCATGAGGTTGTTGTTGTGTAACTGAATGTTTCAAACTCCAAGAACATCAAAAAGGGCTAAATCAATATGTCATGGCACCTACAAATCAGAAGTGGCCAAGAGGAGATATGGCAAACATGATTATAGTCATTATAAAAGGTATGTCTATGATGCCCAAAGATTAGTAAAAAAGGGAAAAAACCATGTTCTTAAGTCACCCACACTCAGAAAGGTCAAAAGGAGTAAAACATGATTAAAACCTCACCAATACAAGAAAAGAAAGGTTTTGACAATGCTAAGGTAAGGAAAGGTCTCTCAAAATGTTTTAAAAATCTGACCATTACTAAATGAGCAAAAAAAGATGTGTTAGATTTCAAAATTAGCAGAGAAGGCAGTTTTTGGTTTTCTGCTATGTCAAATTGAGTCAAACATACCCTCAAACTAAAGAAGGATTATTTCATTTCTCTAAAAAGTTGCCCCAAAGACAAAAAGAGCCACTTAAAAGTTCTCAAGTCTCCTGCACAGCAAAAGGTCAAGGGATTATCAGTCAGATGGACAAGCTCAAAAAACATTAGCAAAGTGGGTTATTTGATTTAAATTTATTTTCCTAAAGATATAAAGGACATTTTTACTCTCCTCCCATCTCATTTTTCATTTGCAAAAAATTCAAAGCACTCAAGAGAGATTTGGGAATTTTCAATGAAAATTCGGGTAAGGTTGCCTAGCGCTACGCGTTCGTGCAGGCGCTACGCTTATAGCACCTAGCGCTACGCGTTCGAGGGATTTTGCAGTGTAAAAATACACTGCGTTGTGCATTCAGGTGAACGTGTTGCGCATTCATACGGGCGCTACCCGTTTGCCCAGGATTTCCCAGTAGACACAAAAACACGTTCAGTGTCGCGCTCAGAGAGCCTGACAGGCCCAAAAGACATTCAAGCACTATGCGTAGGAGGCCCGACGGGCCTAGACCGTGCCTGGCATTGTGCTAAGGAAGCCCGGCAGGACTACACGCATTCAGTCGTTGCACTCAGGAGGCCCGACACCTGACAGCACGTTCAGGCACTGTACCTAGGCCAGAAACCCAATTCCACTTGCAAATTGCCAAAAAAACCACAAGGGAGCACCTCCAAGGTGTATCCAAGGACCTGCAAAGAAGTTAAAAGTTGGTAGGTGCATGTTTTTCCTTCTCCTCCAATGAAATTCATGATTTTATGCTTAAGGGAATTGACTAAACCCTAGTGACTAGAAACCCTAAGTCCTCATGACAAACACTCTCTTTTTACCTCCAAGAAAGAAATTATCAGTCAATAAGGGTGTGAATTAGGGTAAATACAATGATTTCAAGTTAACCCTTAATCAAAGCCCAAAGTATCAGTCATACACATACACCTCCATCTCACTCACTTACAAAAAATTGCCTGTCACCCTTATTCCATTTCACTCATCTTATCAAGTTTCACAAGCAGGCCTAGTGTTGTTTAAAGGAAGAAGAAATCAGAATTTCAAGAGGAGGAGGGAGTGTTAGCAGTGAAGAAGGCCAAGTGCCTATGAGGAAAAGGCACAAAGGTGGGAAGGTTAACATATTTGAACCCCAAGACACTGTGGAGATTACTACCTCTCCCATGATCATCACATATTTTCAAAAAGTAGGGTGTTTTCAGTTTTGTGAAAGATTCCAACAAGTACAAAATTACTTAGAGCTCACAAGGTTATTCATTCTTAACATACATAAAAAAAAATCAAGCTTGGCAGGGATGAACTTTGAACTCTCATCAGATTCCATTTCCAGTGCTACAGGTATACCTGATGTTGGTGAGAAATGGTTCAAAAGGGAAAATTTGGACATGAGCTGCTATGAGACATTTCTTAAGCCTAGGTACAAAGAGGTTGCAAGAAGATTTTCCCTTTCTCACACTTGCTATAGAGGTATGCACCCTTGATGAGGGTCATCATGAAATATTTTACTTGTGAGGGAAGGTACTCTAGACTCTACTCCTATCATATTAGATTTATCATGCACTTCACTAGGGTCAGGATGCTTCATTTTCCCTACTACCTCTATAGGAGTATTGACAAGATGTCTTCTGTTGTTCGAAGAAGGAACTATTCCCAACAAATGCAAATTTTGTTCCATCACTCCTTGATCAAGATGGATGTGTTACATCAGTTGTACCAAAAGGGCATACCTTTGGAGGTGTTCATTGCTCATGAAATATTCACAAGCCCACAGCCCCATGATCAGCCAAATCTACCCTCATCATCTCATCCTCCTCCCTCTACTCCTCCATCACCTCCTACTAATCATGCCTTGTCATATACACAAGTATCCTCTCCTCAAGAAAACCTCCCTTCCTCACCTTCTCCTAATGCATCAGGTCAAGAAGGAAGTGGTATTGAACAATCAAGAGACCATGATAATGAGGGTGACAATGAATCAGACCATGATAATGAGGGTGATGATGAGTCAAGCCAACAAGAAGCAGAAAACATGGAAACAGAGGGAGATGATAACAGTGAAGTAAATGAAGACGCTGACAGTGGAAATGAATTAAGAAGTGATGAAGAAGATGTCAGCAATGAAGAAGAAGACATGGAGGTGGATAATGATGAAGATGAGGCTAGTGACAAAGAAACAGAGTATTATCCTAAGGACAACAGTGAGACTAAGAGCCCTAATGGCAATCAAAACAGTGAGGCTCCTAGTCATGACAGAGATGAGGGAAAAGATGAAGAGGGCAGCCCAAATAAAGATAATAACAATACAGAAAATGAAGAGGTTGAAGACAGCATGGACACCATTAAAGCAAGCATCAGTGAGGAAAAGGAAATCAAGGAAAATGAAAACAGTGACACCAACGATCAAAACATCAAAGAAGACAGTCATGATAGTCATGAAGACAGTGAAGAAAATGAAGAGGTTGATAGTGAGAATGAAGATCACAACAGTGATGAGGCAAGCATCTACAATGAGGAACAAAATGAAAGTGCAGAAATCAGTGAAGAGGCTAAAAGTGAGACTGATCTTGAAGGCAAAGAGGTAAGCAGTAGTCCAGGTGATGAAGGGGAATACATGGAAATAAATGATAGCAGCAGGGATCGCAGCCATGATGAAAACACCAAAATGAGCAGAGTTGAGCCCTTTTCATTGGTATACCAAAGAGGGGAAAGGCATGTGTTTGCTACCTCAAAAAGGCAAGGAGCCATGCCTTCCACATCCACTAAGCCACTAGATAAAGGCAAAGAAAAGATAAAGGAAGAATAAGAAGATTAGCATGAGGTTGAGAGAGAGTTTGAAATCATCCAAGTTGACAGTGATGAGGAAAATGAAGCAAGGATATCAAACTTGCTGCTCCAGAAAAAAAAATTCCCAAATTGAAGACCTCCAAGAAAATCTAGATAGGGCCAAGAATGTAAATGATGTCCTTGAGATGGAGAACAAGCACCTAGGGGCACAAAATTCCATTTATGAGGCTAGAGAAATCAGAGCCCAGAAAGAAGCTCAAATGCCACAGGTAAAGCTAGAAGAATTCATGAGCACCTATGAGGAAAGTGAAGATGAAGAAGGGAAAGCTAGGAGGAGACCAAGAACCATGAGTTTGAAGAAAGCCTTGGCAAAATAGAGAGAAAAAGAATCAGCCTTGGCAGAGCAGCTCCCTCTAGATGAGTTTCTTACCATGGAGATAGAGTATGACTGGGAGCCTTGGCTAGAAAGATAAAACATACACTTGGAGGACAAATTGGAGAAAGCCAATAAAGATCTTGATCTCCAAAGGAAGACGACCAAGTATTATGCCCGGAGAAACCAAATTACAAGGGCTAAACTAAAAAAGGCCCATGCTAAGATACAAACACTCAGAGAGAAAAAAATGCCAAGAAAATCTTGGAATATTGGCTGAAGCTTCTCTACAAGCCTCGCAAACCTGATAAGGAAGACATCCACCAATTTTGGGAAAATTTTGACAAATTTTGGTTTTTTGCAAATTTTGAGGCCTCTAAGCGCAGCACCCCTGGCGCTATGCTTTCATCTCAGGCATCCTCAAGAGGAAACCTTTGCATTTGTGGAATCCTCAGCTCAAGTACAGCATGCTCATCAAATTTCAGAGCATTTGGAGCATTTTTGGTCCCTCAAAAGGCCAAAAAACACCTCATTTTCACCTTTATGCCTCATTTTCAGGCCTGGCACTACGCCTAGAGAAGTTTTGGGAAATTTTCTTTTCAGATAGGTTAATGGAGCCCAATCAGAAAAAAAGGGAATTTTTTGGAAATTAGACTCAGCATTCTTTCCAACGGGCCATCACATAGCCAATTCCGAGATCGGGAAGGTCATCAAAACTTGGCTGCAAGTGGACCCAGTTTTTCCCGTGCAAGCGCTACGCTTTTAGGCCTCTTTGTGCGTTTTTGGCCTAAAAGTCAACAAAAGACATTCATTAATGGAAAATTGATATTTTAGTGTTTTTTGAGGCAAATCACTCCAAATTTAGGTGCTAGGAGTTATTTTTGCATTTATTTCATGAGATATTTTGTGCCATGGGCCTTGCATGGTCTCTTAGGCATAAATGACATTTATGGATGATTTTAAAATTTTCAAGACCTAGTTAGTGTTTTTTCCCTCCTTTTCTAGATAAATAGAGAATGAGGGCCTTATTGTAAAAAGTTGGCATTTGATGACTCTTGGGAGAAATACATAGTTTTTTGGAGGTTGAAGAGAAATTGGTGTTATGGAATTTGTGGATGGCTTGTTTTGCTTGAAGATGGAGAAGGCTTGTTTGCAAGATCCCTAAGATTGGTTAATAGTGATGTGCTTCTATTCCGTTCTTTTTTTCTTATGTATCATTGTGTTTCATATTTCTATGTTGCAGTAGGGCAAAGGTTTTAGACTAAGAAATGTTTTCCAACGGCACCTTAGCTCTGTTTGTCCTTCATTGCCTCTATGTTTTCCTCTGCTAGGTCATTTTAGAGAATTCTTAGTTGCTCTCTAGACCCACCCAAGATTTTTTATCTTATGAATGGTTCAATATAGTTGATATCATAAATTTTTAATGGTTAGCCCTGCTTGTTTTATGTCACTAAAACATTGTTCTTGAGATCTTTCTTTGAAGTACCAGTAATTAGGTTTGCCAAAGAGACTATTTTTCGATCATACCCTTTGTCCATTATTGAAAAGTTTTTTTGAAGATCTTTATGGCTATGATCAATGATGTTTAGGAGTTCCCTCTTCCTTGATTAAAGTTATATGTTTATCTTAAATGTTTTTTCTAACCTTGAAGGTGAAGTCAATAGAAGTTAAATGAGTTTCTCGCCTTCTATAGTTCACTGGATTGTTTTTCTTAAATGCTTATGTTCTTGAGTTGAATCAAAGAGCTATTGGTTTTCCCTGTCTTGTGATTAATTCTTTATGTTGAATAGTGTTGAAGGCTCTTCTTGTTAAAGTATTTGGAAAAGGATTCTTAATTTCCCTTTGCCCTACTTTGTTCACAAACTTGATGTTCATCTCATATCACACAAACCTTGAATATCCATTTGACCAGGTCAGATTTTCCCTCTGATGCACCCTGATTCATTGTTGAAATTTCCATGACATTTTATAGACTCCATAGCCCAATGACTTGAATATTTCCTCACTCCATCTATTCTACTTGATCATATACCCAACCAAAACAAACAAACAAACCCTAAACTTAACAACTAGCCTAAAATCAAACCCTAAAAGCAAACAAGTTCATATCCTTTGCACAAAATAGAGAGAGCCCTCTCTAAGTCAAGGAAGGCTAGGTCCTAGGACTCCAAAGACTGGTCTGATGTTACCCCTATTCATTTTTTCTCACCAATCTAAAAAATTATGGGGACCTAACATAATGGCAATCATGGTGGGACCTTCTGACTAAGAAACAAACTTATATCTCCTTAGAAAATTCATAAGCCCTTATCATACAGTATCTATTGATTTATCACCAACTCATCGCCTAACACAATGGAAATCAAGGTGAGATATTTCTGAGTTAGTGACAATCTAAGTATCCCTTCGATCTTCGAAAACCCTTATCAAATCATAGAGAACTCAAATTATTAGCCAAATAGTAGAATCTAAATGTCTCACCATCCTAGCAAAATGATGACTCAACTGGAGGACACTCAGAGAAACCTTAGGGCTACATAAAGGAACTCAGAAAACCCCAAAAACATCCCTAGATTGGTTTTTTTCAGTAATTGGTTGTGGACCATAAATACATATCCTCAAAACAACTAAAAACATCCACCTGGTGACTCCACTAGCCTCTAGTAGGCCTACTACTTCACTAGTTCTCATTAGAATTCCCTAGGATTGTGTCAAATCAGCCCTGATAAGTTTAGAGGCCTAGTCACACACTGTGTGAGTTTATAAAACACTAAGAGAGGATAGCCTTCCAAAAACAGTCATAAACTTTCAACCTCTCTACACTTTGAGTTCAAAATCTGGCTTCACAAAGGATCAGTACCAGATCTCACCCAAATCCAAACCCTCCTACTATAGTTGATGACCCATAAAATATTTTGTGGAAAACTTATAAAAATTAAGACTCAACTACTGTTAGGACCATTCATAGAGAAATTTATGTCCCTGAACATCTTGCAGCCTTGCAAGATCCACAGTTTGACTTGCACCATATAAAAAACCTTTTTAGAACCAAGTTACAAAGTGGAATTGACCCGACTGACCTTGATCCCATAGATTTGCAGCAGAGCTCTAGTAGAGAAGCCTCTCCTTCCACTCCCCCTAACTTTCAATTTCTCCATCACTTTGGCTCTTTTCATACCAAGTCTGCTCAAAATCATTTTTCTAGTCCAAGTACCTCCACCACCCCCATCCACACATCCACTGTGAAAAACACCCCACTTCATCCTCCACCTCCTCTCACAAACCCTCCCCTTGTAAATCCTCCTTGGATTCCATTAGCTCCCATCATGGCAGCATGGTATTCCCCCCTAGCACTACCAAAACCTTTGTTACCTTTGCCAAATTAATATCAATCCAAAATCCCTCACTTCACTAGAGCTGAATCTACCACTGCCCAAAAACATGTAGATAGGATGAATGATGCTTTTGACAACATGGAATTAGAAGAGGAGACCATAAAAATGAGGATATTTGCCCAAAGCTTATGAGGAGAAGCCAAGAAATGGTTCAAAGGCTTGGCTCCTAACAGCATACATGATCTCCCTTCCCTCTACTAGACATTCATAAGCAAGTGGGAAATTGAGAAAAACCCTCTCCAAATCCTCTCAGAATATAAAAACCTTAAGAGAAATGTCGGGGAAAGTGTCCAAGACTATTGCACTAGGTTAAACATTGTGTAAAATTCTCTCCCACCTCACATGAAACCCCCACAAGGCCTAGCACTAGTGAAATTTCCAAAAGGCTTTGATCGAGACATGACCTACCAATTGAGAGAGAGAGACCCCTTAACTTTAGAAGAAATGCAAAGGGGAGTTGTGAGTGAAGAGACCAACCTCATTGAAAACAGGGCTAGGATGAGGTCAGAAAAGAGAGTTACCTACAAAGATGAAACTATGGCCTCAACCTCCTCATCTAATGCCAAGATTGACATCCTAGTTATAATAATGGAGAGAATGATGGAGAGGATAAGCCTAAATGAATGAACACCTCCTAGGGAAAAATAAGAAAATCCCAAAAACAAAAATAGGAATCCAAACTTCAGAAGAGATCCTCCCCAAAATAGACTACGAGACAATGATCAACAAATCACGCCTCCTTTCCAAGACAATTATGTGGATGAAGAAGGAAGAGAGACTGAAGAAACTGAAGAAAACCATGTAAACTTGATAGGTTCTGATAATGAGGGTGATTTTTTTCTCACTGAAGAAGAACAAGGTTTATTTTCCTCAGATCAAACTGAAACAAACCATGAGGATTCTGAAGAATACCAATTGGGATTTTAAAATGCCATAATGGAGGTCCATAGACAATATGACCTTAGGAGAAAAAAGAACCAAGAAACCTCCAAGAAAAACAAAGCAGACACTATGTTAGGAACACCCCTGAAAATATTCCTAAGAGGATAGCAAAAAGTACCAACACCATGGCTAAGAAAACTAATTCAAACAAGGACAAAATCAACTAGAAAAATGGTAACCCAAGCTTCCCTAGTGCATCTACTAGTGGCCCTGAGAAAACTCTTTTGTCTAAATTCCCAAATCAGAATCAACAATATAAACTTGTAGAAAAAATTATGGCCGACAAAACTGATGTAAATATGCCCAAAACACAAGTACCTTTCATTTTTGAAGGAGAGATTGCTAAAATCAAGATAACCATACCTCTCACTGAACTGATTACCCAAGATATATACAGGTCCCCAAGTTATGAAATTTTTGAACATGGGAAATGATACCAACACTCTACACTTGACTGATGACAAACCAGAGCTGTTGTTTGGACCTGAAGTAGAGGGAAAATACCAAGAAGGAGTTATTCCCCCTTTCTATGTTAGCCTAAACATACATGACAAAATCTTACATAATGCCATGCTAGACTCTAGTGCTTCTCACAACCTCATGCTAAAGGTAGTGATGGAGAGATTAGGCCTGGAAATAACCAAACCTTACAAAGACCGGTATTCCTTCAATTCAAGCAGAGTCAAGTGTTTGGGTTTGATCAAGGATATATGTGTCAATCTGGCACAAATCCCTGCTAAGGGTCTGGTCATGGACATAGTAGTGGCTGACATTCCCCCCAAGTATGGCATGATTTTATCTAGATCCTGGGGAGCTAAACTTCAGGGGAACCTCCAAATAGACATGTCATATGCTCCCATCCCTATTTTTAACCAAACAAGAATATTGTCCCGGGAATCACACATGAAGTATATGGTTAGCAGCCAAGAAAGGCCAAACAACACACCTCATTATTCCATCCATTAAAATCTTGACTCGTTCATTTTGTGTAATGAAGAAGACATTGATGATCAGGTAAACGAAATTGAGACAGATCTAGACATACCACAACAGTCAAACTAGGCACTGCATGAAGAATTCAACATCCAAAACTCTAGTAGCCCAAAAAAAAAAACATATTGGCAAAGTTGGACCTAATTTTCTTCAAGCTGAAATAAAATTGCAAAACCAAAACCAAGCTTAAAGTCTGAACAAGGCTGCTCAAATGAAGAACAAACATCAAAAATGTAACCATTCCCTTCTACCTATGTAAAAATGCTGGAACACTTTCATATAGCAAAAATTTCTAGGAACCTGGATCAAAAGAACCTTAAGGTCTTGCAATACAAAGATAACTCATCACCAAAGGGTTTTGTCACTTTAGAAGAATCATTGGATCCCAAAAATGGTGTTGAGAAGCCTAAAGTGGTATCTACTGAGGCTGACATAGAAGAATACAACATAGGCAGCCTAGAAAAACCCAAAATGATCAGGTTATCCAAAACTTTGTCACCTCACATAAAACAAAAATACATAAGACTGTGCAAAGAGTTGGAAGATAATTTTACATATGGTAATGAGAGCTTAAAGCCTTATGAGACAAACATTGTTCAAAGTAGGATCCCTTTCGAGAAAAACCAGAAACCTTTGGAGTAGATTGTGTCACTAAGAAAAAAAGCAGAGGGGTATGGGCTATGTGTAGACTTTAGAAACCTAGATCAAACCTCCTTGAAGAGCAAATACCCTTTTCCTAAGACAATTCATATACTGCAAGGGGTTGAAGGTCCTAACAAAATGTCATTGCTTGATAGTGTTTTAGATTATAATCAGGTGATAATGCTTCCAACTGATCAACATAAAGCCACTTTCAAAGCACCATGGGGCATCTACATCTATGATCAAATGCCTTCTTGGTTAAGGAGTGCGGAAGCTACCTTCCAAAAGGCCATGGATCCTGATTTGAGTTACTTCACTATGATATACATAGATGACATCATTTTCTATTTTAAAACAAATGAAGAATACCTTTTTCACCTCAGAAAGATATTTAACAGAAACAAAGTTCAGAAACAAAGATCAATGAGAAATTACAAAGGAAAGCATGACAAGTTTCAAAATTTATGGAAATATCATTCCATCATCCATTCAAGAAAGGATAACAATGATTTCTATTTACAAGAGCTGGATGGGGAAGAGTTATTTAGGTATCTTGTCAATGACAAGATGCTCAAGAACTATGATTGACAGAACCCCTAGTTTGAAACCTTCATTCATTGTACATAACATTACATGATGAGAAATCATAAAAACAAAAACAAAAAAACAAAGAAAGAAGAAAAAAGAGGGCAGCAAAAGAGGAGGTATAGCCCCATACCCAAAAAAGAGTACTGCTAAAAGTGAGCAAGTCTAAATGCCAATACTTGTTAAGAAAAAGAGTCATGTTCGGTTATCTAGCCTAATCATGGTTGAACATGTTTTGAATTTCTACTGTTAGGTTAGTGAAAGAAGTCTTGTCAAATCATTTAATCTTGACTTGTCAGTAGGAATAGATTAGGATAAAAAGATGTTGGTTCTCAATACTCAAAATCTGAACCAAAGAGAAAGATAGGGGTGACTAACAAATGATGAAACACAACCCTCATGCTTTCTAGTCTTGTTTGTACAAAAATAATGTCTGTATGCATCTTGTCCCAATGCCACATCCCATGGTAAACTGGATTTCTTAATCCTGGTTCAAATCATGTTTTCAATTTCATGTTAATAGCTTAGATAATGAAGTCTGTCAAACATCCTAATATTGATAGATGAATAGTCTAGGTAGAGAATAAAAGAGTTCACTAGCATAATCTAAAATCTTGGAAGTGATAAGGGTACAAGTAGATATTTTTTTTTGCTTTCAAAAAAAAAAAAAATGTCAAGGGTTTGCCAGTCCAAGCGCACCCACAAGGAGAAAAAATTATAGGCAAAGCTATGTTGGGTAGGTAGATATGAGTTTGAAGTAATCATGTCTTTCATATTCTTGAGATCATAGCTTCAAGAGAAACATCAGAAAATGAAAGAAGAAAAACATGCCCAATGGATGAGGCACTGGTCTTCATAAACTCAGAGATTTGATATCTGAAGTTCTGGACACCTCCTGAAAAGGAGCTGCCCTCCCCAAGTGGAGCCACTGTTAGTCATCAGTAATTTTTTCTCTTTTTCGATGACTAAATACTTGTCCTAGATTTCTAAAAACAAGATTCATGAATATTGTGAGTTTTAGAAATCTCACTACCTTCATTATCCTTAACACAAATTTTTCACTATTTCACTACTTTGTCATTCCCTGGTTAGCCTACCACTCTTAGAAGACCCCTCATGGGCTCATGCCACTCATATTTATCCTATTTTTCCACCCATAACCTCAGAACTGTGTTTTTCCTTTGCCTCACCCCTCCACTTTCCATATAGGATTACCAAACAACCTACTCCTTCTTATGTTCACCAGATGCCTCAAGCATTGATGGTCTCAAAACTATCTTTTTAGGCTCTTTAGATAAATCAATTACATTGGATTTTGGATCTTCAATACATCAATTTGTCAAAAACTCTATTTTTTATACTTGAAGACCCCAAGTCAAGCTTTCAGTCAAAGACTAAGTAAAAAGAGCCTCCCACTAGGTCATTAGGGTTTCATAGGTTGTAGGGTTATCTTTGGTGTTCTCAGTCATTGTTTTTCATGTGCTAAGAAGTTGAATCAAATATGAAAGAAGGTCAGCACTTGTTTGTCCAAGATAGAGCAGAAAAGTTTCCAAGGAAGACCTCCTTATCAAGTTCAAGTTCTGTAAAGGCAACTGTTCATTTTGACATTTCTGCAGGAGTGTCAAGGTGACTATCAACAAAAAAAATGGTAAGGTAAGAGGCCCATTCATCATTAAAGATATACACAAGAAAATGGAGGAGGAAGCATCTTATGTTCAAGAAAAATTAGGGTTCCTAAGACTGATTGGGCCAGCAGTGTGCCAAGAAAGGATCCAATGTAGCAGAACACATGGATAGAGGCACACCGGTATAACCAAGCATGAATTGAAAATTTTTAGAAATCCTAGATGGAAAAGGGAAAAAGGTGAGCTGAATTGAACAGAAATGAATGAACTTGAAAGGGCTATAGAGAAATTAAAATACAACACTAATGATTCTTCTCAAACAGCCCAGAAACCTAAGGTTTTGGAAATATAGTCAAGGGAGATGAAATGAAGAGGATAGGCCTCCATGATGACAGCAGACAGAAGGTTTGAAGAGGTTGTTGTTGGTGACCTCCAAGGTTTTCCAAGGTAAAGTATCTCACTGCTTCAAAGGGAAAGAATGCAAAGAGTATCAGTATAAGGAACGTCAAGCCTTCATTTTCAGTCATTTGCACTCAATAATCAAAGGAATAAAAGCATAGGATTGAGTTTCAAGATGGAAAACCAAGTTGATCATGAGGTTTTTGTTGTGTAACTAAATGTGTCAAACTCCAAGAACATCAGAAAGGGCTAAATCAGTATGTCATGGCACCTGCAAATCAGAAGTGGCCAAGAGGAGATATGGAAAACATGATTATAGTCATTATGAAAGGTAAGTTTATCATGCCTAAAGATCAGTAAAAAAGGCAAAAAACCATGTTCTTAAGTTACCCACACTCAAAAAGGTCAAAAGGAGTAAAACATGATTACAACCTCACCAATACAAGCAAAGAAAGGTTTTGACAGTGCTAAGGTAAGGAAAGGTCTCTCAAAATGTTTTAAAAAGTTGATCATTACTGAATGAGCAAAAAAGATGTGTTAGATTTCAAAATTAGCAGAGAAGGTAGTTTTTGGTTTTTTTCTATGTCAAATTGAGTCAGACAAATCCTCAGACTAAAGAAGGACTATTTCATTTCTCCAGCAAGCTTCCACCAAGAGAAAAAGAGCCACTTAAAAGTTTTCAAGTCTCCTGCACAGCAAAAGGTCAAGGGATTATCAGTCAGATGGAAAAGCTCAAAAAACATTAGCAAAGTGTGTTCTTTGATTTAAATTTATTTTCCTAAAGATATAAAGGATCTTTTTACTCTCCTCCCATGTCATTTTGCATTTGCAAAAATAGTTAGAGCACTCAAGAGAGATTTGGGCATTTTCAGTGAAAATTCGGGTAAGGTTTCCTAGCACTACACGTTTGTGCAGGCGCTACGCTTACAGCATCTGACGCTACGTGTTCGAGGGTTTTTGCTGTGTAAAAGTACACTGCGCTACATGTTCAGGTGAATGCACTGCGCGTTCAGACTGGTGCTAGCTGGTCACCCAGGATTTCCCAGCAGACACAAAAAATGTGTTCAGCGTTGTGCTCAAAGAGCCTGACAAGCCCAAAAGACATTAAAGCACTGCACGTAGGAGGCCTAACAAGCCCAAAACGTGCCCAGCGCTGCGCTCAGGAAGCCCATCAAGCCTGCATGTGTGCAGGCACTGCGCCCAAGAGGCCCGACACCCGACAACACGTTCAGGCGCTGCGCCTAGGCCAGAAACCCTCTTCCACTTGAAAATTGCCAAAAAAACCACAAGGGAGCACCTCCAAGATACATCCAAGGACCTGCAAAGAAGTTAAAAGTTGGTAGGTGCATGTTTTTCCTTCTCCTATAGTGGAATTCATGATTTTATGCTTAAGGCAATTGACTAAACCCTAGCGACTAGAAACCCTAAGTCCTCATGACAACCACTCTCTTTTGACCTCCAAGGAAGAAATTATCAGTCAAGAAGGGTGTGAATTAGGGTAACTGCAGTGAGTTCAAGTTAACCCTTCATCAAAGCCCAAAGGATCAGCCATACACATACACCTCTATGTCACTCACTTACAAAAAATTTCCTTTCACCCTTATTCCATTTCACTCATCTTATCAAGTTTCACAAGCAGGCCTAGGGTTGTTTAAAGGTAGCAGAAATCAGAATGTCAGGAAAAGGAGGGAGTGTTAGCAATGAAGAAGGCCAAGTGCCTATGAGGAAAAGGCACAAAGGTGGTAAGGTTAACATATTTGAACCACAAGACACTGTGGGGATTACTACCTCTCCCATGATCCTCACATGTTTTCAAAATGTAGGGTGTTTTCAGTTTTTTGAAAGAGTCCAACAAGTACAAAATCACCCAGAGCTCACAAGGTTATTCATTCTTAACCTACATAACAAACAATTAAGCTTGGCAGGCGTGACCTTTGAACTCTCATCAGATGCCATTTCCAGTGCTACAGGTATATACCTTATGTTGGTGAGAAATGGTTCAAAAGGGAAAAGTTGGACATGAGCTGCTATGAGCCATTTTTCAAGCCTAGGTACACAGAAGGTTGCAAGACTATTTCCCCTTTCTCAAACTTGCTGGAGAGGTATGCACCCTTGATGAGGGTCATCATGAAATATTTTACCTATGAGGGAAGGAACTCTAGAATCTACTCATATCATATTAGATTGTTCATGCACTTCACTAGGGTTAATATGCTTCATTTTACCTACTACCTCTATAGGAGTATTGACAAGATGTCTTCTGTTGTCCGAAGAAGGAACTATTCCCAACAAATGCAAAGTTTGTTCCATCACTTCTTGATCAATATGGATGTGTTACATCGGTTGGAGCAAAAGGGCATACCTTGGGAGTTGTTCATTGCTCATGAAATATTCACAAGCCCATAGCCCCATTATCAGCCAAATATACCCTCATCATCTCATCCTCCTCCCTCTACTCCTCCATCACCTCCTACTAATCATGCCTCATCATCTACACAAGTATCCTCTCCTCAAGAAAACCTCCCTTCCTCACCTCCTCCTAATGCATCAAATCAAGAAGGAAGTGGCAGTGAACAAGCAAGAGACCATGATAATGAGGGTGACAATGAATCAGACCATGATAATGAGGGTGATGATGAGTCAAGCCAACAAGAAGCAGAAAAAATGGAAACAAAGGGAGATGATAACAGTGAAGGAAATGAAGAAGCTGACAGTGGAAATGAATTAAGCAGTGATGAATAAGAGGTCATCAGTGAAGCAGAAGACATGGAGGTGTATAATGATTAATATGAGGCCAATGAAAAAGAAACAGAGGATGATCCTAAGGACAACAATGAGACTAAGAGCCCTAATGACAGTCAAAACAGTGAGGCTCCTAGTCATGAAAGAGATGAGGGAAAAGATGAAGAGAGCATCCCAAATAAAGATAATAAAAATATAGAAAATGAAGAGGCTGAAGACAACATGGACACCAATGAAGTAAGCATCAATGAGGAAAAGCACAGCAAGGAAAGTGACAACAGTGAAACCAAGGATCAAAACATCAAAGAAGACAGTCATGATAGTCATGAAGACAGTGAAGAAAATGAAGAGGTTGATAGTGAGAATGAAGATCACAGCAATGATGAGGCAAGCAGCTACAATGAGGAACAAAATGAAAGTGCAGAAATCAGTGAAGAGGCTAAAAGTGAGGCTGATGTTGAAGGCAAATAGGTAAGCAGTAGTCTAGGTGATGAAGGGGAAGGCATGGAAACAAATGATAGCAGCAAGGATCAGAGCCATGATGAAAGCAAAAAAATGAGCAGAGTTGAGCCCTTTTCATTGGCATACCAAAGAGGGGAAAGGCATGTGATTTTTGCTTCAAAAAGGCAAGGGTCCATGCCTTCCATATCCACTAAGCCACTAAATAAAGGCAAAGAAAATTTAAATGAAGAAGAAGAAGATCACCACGAGGTTGAGAGAGAGTTTGAAATCATCCAAGTTGACAGTGATGAGGAAAATGAAGCAAGGATCTCGAACTTGCTCCTCCAAAACAAAAATGCCCAAATTGAAGACCTCCAAGAAAATCTAGATAGGGGCAAGAATGTAAATGATGTCCTTGAGATGGAGAACAGCCAACTAGGGGCACAAAAATCCATTTATGAGGCTAGAGAAATCATAGCTCGGAAAGAAGCTCAAAGGGCACAAGTAATGCTAGAAGAATTCATGGGCAACTATGAGGAAAGTGAAGATGAAGAAGGGCGGTTTAGGAGGAGACCAAGAACCATGGGTTTGAAGAAAGCCTTGGCAAAACAGAGAGAACACGAATCAGCCTTGGTAGAGCAGCTCCCTCTAGATGAGCTGCTTTCCATGGAGATAGAGTATGACCGGGAGCCTTGGCTAGAAAGAGAAAACATACACTTGGAGGCCAAATTGGAGAAATCCAATAAAGATCTTTATCTTGAAAATAAGATGACCAAGTATTATGCCCGGAGAAACCAAATTGCAAGGGCTAAACTCAAAAAGTCCCATGCCAAGATACAAGCACTCAAAGAGGCAAAATACCAAGAAAACCTTGGAATCTTGGTTGAATCTTCTCTATAGGCCTCTCAAAGTCCATAATGAAGACATCCACTAATTTTTGGGAATTTGTGACAAATTTTGGTTTTTTGCAAATTTTGAGGCTTCCAAGCACAACAACCTTGGTGCTACTCTTTCATATCAGGCATCCTCAGGAGGAAAAATTTGCATTTTTAGAATCCTCAGCTCAGTTACAACATTCTCACCAAATTTTAGAGCATTTGAGAATTTTTGGTCCCTCAAAAGGCCAAAAAACACCTCATTTTTCACCTTTCTACCTCATTTTCAGGCCTGGCACTATGCCTAGAGAAGTTTTCAGAAGTTTTTCTTTTGGACAGATTAATGGAGCCCATTCAGAAAACCAAGGGAAGTTTTGGAAAGTGGACTCAGCAGGCTTTCCAACAGGCCATCACGAAGCCAATTCTGAGATTAGGAAGGTCATCAAAACTTGGCTGCAAGTGGACCCAATTTTTCCCATGTAGGCACTACGCTTTCAGACCTCACTGTGCGTTTTTGGCCAAAAATTCAACAAAAGACACTCATTAATGGAAAAATTATATTTTTGTGTTTTTTGAGGAAAATCACTCCAAATTTAGGTGCTAGGATTTATTTTTGCATTTATTTCATGAGATATTTTGTGCCTTGGGCCTTGCATGGTCTCTTAGGCATAAATGACATTTATGGATGATTCTGACATTTTTAAACCCTAGTTAGGGTTTTTTCCCTCCTTTGCTAGATAAATAGAGCATGAGGGCCTTATTGTAAAATGTTGGCATTTGATGACTCTTGGGAGAAATACATAGTTTTTTGGAGGTTGAAGAGAATTGGTGTTGTGGAATTTGTGGATGGCTTGTTCTGCTTGATGATGGAGAAGGCTTGCTTGCGAGATCCCTGGGTTTGGTTAATGGTGATGTGCTTATATTCAGTTCTTGTTTTATTATGTATCATTGTGTTTCATCTTTCTATGTTGCAGTAGGACAAAGATTTTAGACTAAGAAATGTTTTTCAAAGGCACCTTAGCTCTTTTTGTCTTATTGAATGGTTTCAAAACAAGCTTGGGTGGGTCTCTCTAATATTCTTAGTTGCTCTCTAAACCCACCCAAGCTTGTTTGTCTTATGAATGGTTCAATACATTGGATATCATAGATGTTTTATGGTTAGCCTTGCTTGTTTTATGTCACTAAAACATTGTTCTTGAGATCTTTCTTTGAAGTACCACTAATTAGGCTGGCCAAAGAGGCTATGTTTCAATCATACCCTTTGTCCATTCTTGAAAATTTGTTTTGAAGATCTTTATGGCTATGATCAATGATGTTTATGATTTACCTCTTCCTTTATTAAAGTTATATGTTTATCTTAAATGTTTTTCTAACCTTGAATGTGAAGTCAATAGAAGTTAAATGAGTTTCTCGCCTTCTATAGTTCACTGGATTGTTTTTCTTAAATGCTTATTTGCTTGAGTTGAATCAAAGAGTTATTGGTTTGCCCTGTCTTGTGATTACTTCTTTATGTTGAATAGTGTTGAAGGCTATTCTTGTTAAATCCTTTGACAAAGGATTCTTAATTTCCCTTTGTCCTACTTTGTTCACAAACTTGATGTTCATCTCATATCACACAAACCTTGAAAATCCATTTGACCAAGTTAAATTTTCCCTGTGATGCAACATGATTCATTGTTGAACTTTCCATGAATTTTTATAGACTCCATAGCCCATTGACTTGAATATTTCCTCAATCCATCTATTCTACGTGATCATCTACCCAACCAAAACAAACAAACAAACCCTAAACTTAACAACTAGCCTAAAATCAAACCCTAAAAGAAAAAAAGTTCATATCATTTGCACAAAATAGAGAGAGCCTTCTCTGATTCCAGGAAGGCTAGGTCCTAGGACTCCAAATACTAGTCTGATGTTACCCCTATTCATTTTTTCTCACCAATCTAACAAATTATGGGGACCTAACAGAATCCATCCTAGTAATTTTAACAGGCCCTGAGAAGGAGTAACTAGGTCTTGTCATGGTGACAAGTCCTTCATCGTTTTAGTTTTACGAGTCTGACGAAGGGGTAACTGAACATATTTTTAATGTTTAGGGATTTTGAAAAAAAGGCAGAAAAGAAAACTGCAGATGTCCCTTTTTGTAGATAGTCTCTTGAATCTGAGAAGCTAGAAAACAATATTCAAGAGAACCTCTTAGCCATGTTTGACTAAGGTATTCCTTTTTCGTAACTAGTTTATCTCAGTTCAGAAAAGGGTTAACCTTATACTAAGTAGATGTCTCCTCATTTACTTTTATGAGATCGAAAATACAAGTGCTTGACAATCTTTTCATATTTTGGGAGTCCGAAAAGAGCTGAAAGAGGACTCCTCCTAGAGGAACGAGTGGTATAAATGGTAGTGAATGGCTTAAGCCATGGTGGAACTTTTCAAAAACATGCAAAGGTCAAGAGTCTAGCTAACAAGACCACTCATCATAGCAGATCCCCAGGAAAGGGTAAAGAAACCAAGTGAGAGTGTATGATCAACCAAGCAGATGGTGACGATGGAATTAGAAAACCAAGGCTCATCTGGAAGAAGAGGTAGATAAAAGGGAGATCACGAGATTTGTGTTGGAATGGTTTAATTTTTTGCACAAGATTTAAACATGGGAAACTATGCTTGATAACCCTTGAAGATGGTTTCTTTCTTACACAATCTTGAAATGGAGGAAAAATTATGCTTGAGAGTGGCTTCATTTTTACACAAGCTTTAAATGGAGACAAACTATGCTTGGAATAAGTTCACATGCCCCCAATAGAATGACTCAATTCAAGGTACATGCTACCCCCCCCCCCCCCCACAAGCTTCATTTCATTCACCTAGGTAAACTACTGGTTACTAACAGGTGGATGGAATGAAGGTTCATTTACGAGATCAAGTGAAATAATCGACTGGGAATTTACAAGATCTTTTCAAAGATTCAAATTGAAAGGGGATTTGTTTCATTTTTTAATGAGCTTGACATAGTAAAAGAACTATTCTCATAGGGACCGATTTAATTTTTTAATGAGGTTGACGTAGTAAAATAACTATCCTCTTAGGAACATGTTTCATTTTTTAACGAGCTTGACTCAAGACAAGGAACTTTGCTCAGACACCTTGATCATGGCCCATAAGTGGTCATATCTTCCAAGAGGTTCTCATCAGACGGGAGAACAATACTCTGGAAGGGATACATATGAAGGGATCTAATGGAAGGATCAGGATCCAATGCCCTTAGTATGTGATGCACTATATCACTTACTAGATCATCAATATACACAGGAATGGAACATTTTTCCACATAATTAACCTATGGTGGGGAAGATACCACTTGCATATAAGGACAATTTAGGGATTTTGGTTGACTAGGAGTTAAATTAGGACCAATGAATGAAATTTGATCAATGGTCATGATTCTTCCTTCATGCGAGAAACACATCACATGAAAGAGACAAGAGACAAGAGCTCCCCTGACATAAGCATAGTCATTCCCAAGGAGTAAATTAAAATTGAAAGGGCCTTGGAAAACCATCACATCGATATTGATGATTTTTCCTTCCAAAGTAATAGGAAACTTAGGAAGGATCCCTAATGGTTGACTAGTTCCTCTGTTAAAATCCAACAGATTCTGGGTAACGGGAACAAGCTACAAAGAAACTAAATATTTCCAAGTAGTTGAGGATATAATACTAACATATGTGCCTTCTTCTACAATTTTTCGAGGCATGGTTATATTATAAGCCTATACTGTGATCTGAAAGGGAATGTAAGAAGGAAGATGATATCTTTCCAGTGGACTCCAATCAAAAAAGCGACCATATTACTTGGAGGGGGTGTCGTGGGAATAGGAGAACTACCCCCTTGTGTTATGGGAGCGGGAGGATCTCCCCCTGTACCTTGGGAACGTGAGGTTTTCCCTTTAGTTCATTCGAAAACTAAGAAACAATAATAACATGAGCAGTAAGTTGTGTCTAAGAAGCTGTAAGGTTTTCCAACACTTTTGAGGCTTCATCCATATAAGAAAAAAGGTAAATGGGATGATTCCCTTCACATAACCTACAGGGAAATTTAACTTTACCATTTTTCCCATGGACCTTATTATCACTAGTCGAGCATTTATCACCAGCGTGATATCCATAGGCCAATGACAACAATCGATTTTAGCCTGTGGACCACACTTCTAATACCTTGGGAATACTAGGACAATCTTTAAGAAGGTGGTCACCCTTACATAACCTGCAAGGGAATTTAACTTTGCGGGGATGATTGGAATGATTTTCCACATTATTTTTAGCAGTAGCAATGGTTTCTTGGTTTCCCCCCTTTCTTATTTTGCTTCTTTTTATTATACCTTTTCTTCTTCTTCTCATCTTTCTCATTACTAGAATCAAGACTTTCACCAGACGAAGAGGAAGAAAGGGATGAAGAAACAACAGGTGAAGAAGGAAAAGGGTATAATTTAGGATCAACATGAGGTTTATGTTGTTCAGGTGGAGAAGGACGTGGTTGAGAATAATTTTGGACATTCAGAACCATAGGGGTCGAAAATAACCAAATTGGAAAACCAATGGTAAATATAGGAAGGGACAACGTCACCACATAAGGAGCACCAATATTTCCAAAAGGAGGAAAATGACTAGGATTCCCATCAGAGGGGTTTCCTTGATTGGTAGACTTAGGAATAGTTGTCATTAGTATCAATGTAAGATCTACTAAGGAGGGGTTCCATGAAAAGGATGTTATTCCGTGGTCAATTAATTAATTTTATAAATTAACAAAAAAAAAACAAAGAGGGGTAACTAGGCATAAAGTTACTAAGAAACTGTGAACAACAATATACACCTTGGTGAACCAAGGACTTAACGTATAGTAGCCAATCTCCCCTAATGTTGTGTTCGGTGTATCATGATATCCAAGGTGAAAGACTTGGTTCCCTATGGATGGATATCAACCTATAGAGGACTCCAAAAATATAAGCGATTGTACGTAGGAGTGCAGTCCGTAGTGGTGTTGTCTAATGCGTAACCATTCTATGAGAGCATTCCCATCTACTTATTATGCATGGAGCACTATCTGATATACCCGAATTTACATGGAGAATGATCCTATACACTTCGATACATGGAACGAGATATCACCCTCGAGATACAACACTAGAAAACAACGACAACTCCTACATTTTATGACCCTAAAACACATCTCTAGCCTAGACCTATAAATGTTTACGTTAATTTTCCAAATTATCCTTAGGTTAATTGAGGTAAATTTTAAAGTTGATCTTGAATTATGTTTCAATTTCGAGGCTCAAAATCAATGTCACCTGAACATACCTATAATGCAACTAATGTGAGAAAAAGGCTCTTTCAATTTCAATGAAAGCTATCTAGAATAGGGAAGAAGTGCAAACATTGATGCAGCAATCAAGTATTCAGCAGAAAAGAGATTCCTAACTAGATATTTCACTTTCACAGTTCCAATTCAGTTTAAAGCATTAAAAGATGCCAAATCATGCAATGTAATCTATGCGTGATTCCCCTGAAAACTATGAAAATGAAATCTATGAACAATTTCCTTTTAAAATGAATGAGGATGCACTTATCATCTTTCAACACTAAGCTATGTAATCTATGTTCAATGACAATCTCAACAACAAATTTCCAATGCGATGTAATCTAATGCACTTTTCAAAAGTAAAATTTGAGATGAAAGTTCAACAAATGAAAATGAAATTCTTTCAAGTTTCCAAAAGAACTAAAATCCTCGTCAAAAAACATGCAAGCAGCAAAACAGTAAATTCAATTACCCAAAGAACCTAAGATTCACCTCAAGCTCATTTTCACTACTTGAACATGGAATAAAATTTTGAAAACCACAAAGAATCTAACGGCAAGCCATAAAAATGCTAAGCACGCAGAGCAGGAAGAAGACTCTAGAGATCAAAACATTCTAGAATTTCAGTTAATAAACCCTAAAAAATCTCTCTTTTAAGACGAATACGGAAAGACAATGAGAACCAGGGTGTTAAGCGCTCTGTTCACAATGAAATATGCGTTGAAAGTGCCTTTTTTTCTAGAGAAAATGAACTGGACGAGGAAATCTTAGAAAAATACAATCAAAACTGAAAGGAACTCCATAATTGACACTCTAAAGACCAAACTACTCATAATGTAGGCTTATAAGCAATCAAAATGATGGATTGTAAGGTGGTTGGCGAAACTAATCGAAACATATCAAAATAAAAGGAGGTTTGAAGGATTATTGGCTCACCCGTGGAGTCACCATTTTGTTGTGCAATAAATCCTTTATGTGGAAAAAAACGATGCCTCTAGTCCTAATGGGAGGATCTAGCAACAAACGAGACAAATATATGCAACCTTGCCTAACTTATGCTAGAAAACAAGAATGAGGATATATTTCCTACTTATTTCAGATGCTAATTCTTTCCTTTGGTGTCAACTTTGCTTCTTTCACTTCCACACTCATGATCTCCTCTCTATTAGTGAATACAAATGCCTGCAAGGAAGAACAAGTAGAGACAAAAAAAAAATACAAAGAATAACAATCTCTAGTATAATCTATGTAGCAAATCAAGGAACGCTACAATAAACATGCAATAATAGACACATTTATGGAAAGGAAACACATAATGTATTATTAGTAGAATTAAAAGGGAGCAATACAACCATAATTCTTTATGTTGGATGCCTCCTTTAAGTGAGACTCCAAGTCCTGGCCTCAACTCTTCAAACAACTTCCTCCTTCACAAATGGGCAGCAATTGGGAATGCTTCAGCTCATAGGATGGCAACCAACCATTAGTGGATAGTATGGGTTTCATTTATAGGGAAGGAGAGGGAGTTGAGTATCCATAAAAGGTGGGAGGATTTCCACATCTTTAGGGAAAGATCCATAAAAGGAGGATCCATGGCCATGAATGGGAGGTATTTTTCATATCATAAACTACATGAAACCACATCATCGTTCTAGAGCCTTCTAGTAAGGGAAGCTTCTCTTCCATTTTGGGAAGAACTTCCTGAAGAGGGCCAGCACAGATTTTCCTAACAAAATTCATGTTGCCAACGCTAGACGCTAGACACAAGTGGTGAAAAATGTGACAAGCGCAGGTCATCAGTAGTGAAAAACTTGTTGGGATTGTAACAAGGTTTTTGATAAGCTTTTCAGAATTTTTTTAAATCAAGTCTTCTTCCACTTCTTCATGGATGTTTTATGAATGTTTCATGGAGAACATATTTTGCGACACTGGTGATATGACGACAAAAAATAGAGTATGAAAAAATATTGTATAACAGGATCCTACTTTATAGGATCCCTGGTTGAGTTTATTTTGAGTTGTAATTAATTAATTTAGTTTAACTAATTTAAAGTCAGTTAAACTAGTTCCAACTATTGGAGGAACTAGTAAGAGAAGCTTCAGTGTTAAACTAGTTAATTGATCAATCATCCATAAATAACTCATGCATGTGTGATATATGAGTTACCCAGTTGATATTGGAGTTAAAGGGAAATGTACTATCAAATGTATATTCATCCAAATTGTACAGATGGTGCATGCAGTCAGAGAAAGGAATATGATGGATTGTGCAGTTATGGATAAGGAATTTCCCTGAATAATAAGGGCTAATTCCTAATTTAACAACGCAAGGAAATAGGGACTTAGGCAAGCATAAATTTCGTTAAGTATTGACCAAGGCTTGTCTAGGAAGTAGTGAGACAGATAGAGATAGTGTAGAGGTTGCTCGGGGTTGAGAAAAGCATTGTAATATTCTCATATTTTTTGACTAATGCAATATACAAATAGAAGGGGTTTTTAGTTGTGGCTTTCCACAAGAAATCACTATGTAATGTGTTGATTGAATTTTTTCTCTTGTATGCTTCGTGATTTCATGATCGTTTAACTGTTTCCACAGTTGGTAGAGTAGATTCAAGTCTATTGTTTTAGTAAATTACAAATAGTAGTTTGAATCTACAAGGAATTTCTACATGTTATCAAAGCTGAAATCATAATAGAAGAGAAGAATACGAATTTTTATTTTCAGGTGGAACGAGTTTTGTAGATCTTTTTTTCAGGGATAGAATCAGGATCCGGATGGCGTTCTATGGTTCGAGGCTCAAGTGTACTTTTAAGTACCGGATCGAAGCAGTCATGGAAGATAATGGATTGAAGGAATAAATTGATAGCAATGTTCTGAAACTAGTAGTTGATGATGCACAAAATATGGCAGAGTGGAAGAAGAATGTAGTCAAGGCAAGAAGAATATTACTGGAAGGAGTTCAATATCATATTGTCTCGAGCCTCCATGAGAAGGTGACTCCATATGAAATGAGGAAAGCCTTAATAGACTTGTTTCAAAACAATAGCGAACACATGAATTTGGCGCTGAAGGACAAGCTTCGGAAAATCAAGATGGAAAAGGGCGAAAAAATACCACATTATTTGAGAAAGTTCACCCAATGTTGGGATGATCTTGGGAGTGTTGGTGTTACAGTTGTTGAAGATGATCTAGTCATCCTAGCAGTTCTAGGCCTTCCAAAAGGTGGCACATATACCAGGATTCAGTAAATGGGAGGGAGAAGCTACTAGAGTGGGAGTGTTTATGGTCTGACTTGGTGAAAGAAGAGATAAGGTGGAACAACAGAGATGGAACCTCATCCAAGCATGATGATGAGGAGAATTGTGCCTTAGCTAGAAAGGAGAAGAAAGGGAAAGGGAATAAATCCCAATCCAAAGGATATTCCAGTCAAGCAAGAAAGAAGAAGGAATTGTCAATTATTAAATGTTTTCACTGTCATTAGTTGGGACATTATGCCACAAAGTGTCCGCAACTGGCAAGAATCCCTCAAGAGGAGCGACATGTGAATCTCTTGCTTCAAAATTTGAGTTAGATTTCACCCTCATTGCATGCATGTTGACATTGATGATGGTAGTGTGTGGTATCTGGATAGTGGAGCCTCATTCCATATGACCCGAACAAAACAAAACAAAAATGACTTGGAGGTGAAGGACCTCCAGATGCAAATAAAGATGGGAGATGATGGGAGGTATACCACGACTGACATCGATACTGTCAATTTTCAGAGGAGTTTTGGTTCTCTCACAATAAAATATGCCATGTTGTTCCGAGTCTAAAGAATAATTTAGTTTCAGTGTCTATGTTGGAAGATCGTGGATATCATGTTATATTTATTAAAGGAATTTTTTTCCTTCATCAGATAGGCACGAGACAAGTGATGCAGATCAAGGTTTAGGTGAATAATATATACAAATTGGATGTATAATACTATGCTACTTTGAGCATGAAATCAGAGAAGGTGCGGAGCCGAGACATTGGTGAATTATCGCATAGCTAAATTGGCTATTTTCACAATGGAGCTTTGAAGATCATGTAGCAGATTTATACAGGACTTCAAAAGGGTCAACTAGAGTAGTGTGATACATGCAAAGGGTGTACATTGGGGAAGTAAACCAAAGCCACCTTTCATGATAAGGAAAATCGAGTGTAAGAGATCCTTAAAAGAGCTCACTCACATGTGTGTGGATCGTTCTTGATAGCCTCCATGGCCAAGCACACGTATTATGTATATTTGTAGATGATTTCTCACGTAAGTGATAGATATTATTCATATAAAAGAAATACCAAACATTCTCAAACCTTTTTGAATTTAAAACACTTGTTGAGAAAGACACAGGGAGGAAAGTGAAGGCCCTTAGGAGTGATAACGGTGGAGAGTATGTGTCAAATGAGTTCAATAAGTTATGTGCGTCAGAAGGCATTCAAAGGGAGTTAATCGCTCCCATAACCCAAAAAATAATGGTCTTGCTGAGAGGGAGAACATGATTATTATGGAATTTGCATGGACGATGTTTCATGATAAGGTCCTACCATTGCACTTGTGGGGTGAAGCATGCAACACAACAGTATATGTGCAGAACAAGAGTCCTCATTAGATTCATGGGATGAGTACACCAGGAGAAGCTTTTTTAGGTAAGAAACCAAATGTGGCACACTTCAGGATCTTTGGTTCATTATTTTACTATCATGTTTCCAAGGATGCAAGGAAAAATCTAGAACTGACAGTAGGGTTGGGCATGTACCTTCCATATTACAAGATTAAAATTGTGCAGTGGCTGCTCTGGCTTTAGAAAAGCATTGTAATATTCTCATATTGTTTGACTAATGCAATATATATAGCAGGGGTTTTTAGCTGTGGAATTCCCTAAGAAATCATTATGTAATCTGTTGAATGAATTTATTCTCTTGTATGCTTCGTGATTTGGTGATTGTTTGAATGTTTTTGTAGTTGGTATAGTAGATTACAATTAGCAGTTTGAATCTACAAGGAAATTCTACAGGCAAGCTTTGGTCCAGTCTTCATCGAATTGTGTGCTCCATATATGCACCTACGTCATGTATGCATAATATCACTATGACCACAACTCACTAGTATAATCAATGCTCTTCTCCTTTATGCTCATGATATTTTTCTTCTTGCTAGAAGCCCTGATGATCTCGAAAACTAACTTAGAATCCTCCACGATTACTGTTCCAAGATAGGTATGATTGTTAATACAGACAAGACTAAAGTCATGATAATTAAATCCAAAAAGAACAACTATGATAATTTTATTTATGATAACAATTACTAGGAGAAGGTTTCGTCATAAAAATATTTAGGTATATACAGTCATCATCACCTCAACTTGAACTATAACATTGAGAAAATGATTATAGGAGGCTAGAAATCTTACTATGAGCTTGAAAACAATTATAAGTCGACTGATCTTTAGGTTTTGAGTAAAAAAAAATTCCTCTTCAAGACTCTAGTCACCCCTGTTATTTTATATGGGTTTGAGGTTGTAGTATATTCAGAGAATCGTGGAGAAATATTAAGATGACCCAAAAGAAATTTATAACCTACAACCGCAAGATTAAAGGAAAAAATCCCTACCCTATTCTCTTGATTGAAGCTAGCCTCTCCCCGATTGAAATCATGGCTATGTTTACGTATCTAATGTACAAGAAAAAAGTTGTACAACATGGATGCCAAGAGGCTCCCTAGAATTTCTTCCAACTCTAGTCAAAATCCCCACCTGTGACTCAAGAAAGGTTGGCATAAAGATGCTCAGTCCTGGCCCAACCATTGGGGGATAAGAGAGGAGGGGATAAGAGAGGAGATCATCTTGATGAATAAGGATGAAATTAAAAACACCATTAGTTCCAAATTTAACGATAAGTGGTGGGATGATAAGGAGTTAGAGGGAAGAAGGAAGCTAAGATATTAAAACGAGGTGATCAATCGCACTCTTGCTAACCAGAATTATCTTTTTGTCTTTACCATTGCTAAGAATAAAATGAATATTGCAGAGATATGAACTAATTCTCATGATCTTCGGTGTGAAACTAGACATTTCTTTATTCCCAAGCCACTTTGAAATGAAGAATCAACCCCTTTTGCAATACTAAGAGAGTTGAAGATGAAAATCACTTTCTCTTGGAGTGCTCGACCCTTACATCCATTGTCCTTTTCAAAACATTTGTCATACTACCAACCTTCATGACTTGTTAAGTCAACAAAAATACAATGATCTCAGAATGATTCTCTCGCTTCTTTTTTATCATAGAAATAAAATATTAAAAATTCTCAGTTGCTTCCCTTCTTAAGGTTGGATAGACCATATTTATCTTTGTGGGTGTTAACCATCATCATCATTTAAAATATCAAGATTCATATTCACACATTTAAAATCAAAATTCATACTTTTATATTTTAAAATTCATATTTTTTGGAATAAAAATACCACTTTTAAATAAATAAATAAATTGTATGTTATATTTTTTAGATTCTAAATTATTTAAAATTAATATTTTTAGAATACCTCCTGGATAAAGCATTGGAACAAATCTCGAGTAGGATGGCAGCTGCCACCAATGGATTTCTCTATTACATCAGAGAATTTCAAAAAAATCAGTTTTAATTACAGAAACAAAATGGGCACCTCAGCAAAATTGAAGAGCACATCCCTTGCATTCCCGGGACTGAGCTTCTGGGCTCCAGCGTGAAGGACTCTGCTCCTATCGTCGAGTTTGAGGGAGAGGAATAACTTGATGTTCTGAGCCTATGGTGTTTGCGCCAACTATCATATTAAATGTATTGACATTCGATGGTGATCTTTGGGATATGCCGCTCCAAATGGCATTCTATTCGGCCTTCGAGCAATGGCCTGTCATATATGTGCAATTTTCCGGCGGTACTGTGCTTACATGTGTCCGATTTCCCTCAGGATTCTTCTTTTCCCTCCAAAGGGGAAGAGAATGGCTACGAAATTCTTTTCCAGTCTCACAGAGAGCTAAGAGGGTTTCCAGGCTCGACTGTTAGTCGACGCACAGGAAGCATTGCAGACTCGGCGTTTTCAAACAGTTCACAGTGCGCTCCACGCGTTGTTCGTTGTCTAGGGTTTTCAGTTGGCGTTCCTTCAACTTGATTTCTCTGTCGGTTTCCTTATAAACATCCAGGTTTGAATCACCGGCTACAGCATCTGTGGTTTTCATCTCAATTTCCACTTGATATCTTCGTGTTCTTTTGGTTTCTAAGCACGAAATATATTAATCTCCCGCAAAATATCTCTACAGGTTTTATTTTTTAATGGTGCAATGTTCGACTGTGCTGTGGTAGCCCCATGACAAGACTTCCGTAGAGAGCTACAGTCTCTTCTGCAGCGCCGAGGGTAAGAATATGCTTCCTGACCCTATCTCAAGCTCAATGCGTGATTTGGTTTCCTTTTTCCTGCCATTGATGGTCTAACCCCATGGCTCGGGTTGTATGTTTCATTTAACACAGATGGTCCCGGCTATTATCTCCTACAGGTACATATTTCATTCTTAATGTGAATTAATTTTATAGGGTTTAGTTTAATATGCTCGTTTTCTACCCAAAACCCCTTCAGTTTATCTCTTTGCTAATGGTCGCTCCTCATTCTTTCTTTCACAGTTACGAGGAGTTGAACCCTTGCTCCTATTCTTTAACTGGCATCCCTGCGGCTGTCTCGACTGACGAGTTTCCGCTCCACTTCACAGTTATTTGAGTTCATTTCCGATGGGCAGAGCCCTCTCCTTGTCGAGGCCTGATTTTTGGTTCCCTGAATTCTCCCTTCCTTGTTTGATGTGGGTCTACCCACCGGTTTAAGGGATGTCTCAGGGTCTTGAGGAACCCAGCTCTGTAGGCGACTGTGTTTTTCGTTATGTATGTAATAATTTATTCTGCTTGGAGCAAAAGGGGGTTTACCCCTAGACCGTTTACCAACTCAAACCCTAACTCACAGTTTGATGCTTTTGTACTCCGTGGTTCCGGTGGCTTATTCGGCCAGTGAATGTGATTTTGAGGGCTGATTACATTGTTTATTGTTCATTCTTAAATAATTCTAGTTCTTATGTGTAACTGTTGCATACATTGCTATTTCGTCGTTTCCGGCATTATAGCCTTTGGATTCTTAATTTCCGCCTACCTGCGTTTTTGATACAGGGTGTTGCTATTTATGCATTTCTTGTAAGTAGGCTATGTTTAGAATTTCGTCTCACATGAAGCTAACATTTATTTGCTGTGGCTCTGTTTCACTTCGAGCTGTCACTCCGAAGAGGAAGGGTTGTGCGTAGCACACCGCCCTTCGACTGTTCTCAGCTTGTCGGGATTTCACATAATAGGGTTTATAATTTTCCGTGCATACATGTTTGCTTATCATTGTATCTACCAGCGTTATTGCAGTGTTGTGTTTCTGTAGACTGCGCCCTACCTGTTGTGCGATTTATGCTACAAACCTAGAATGTAATCATTATGCTTGCTTATTTGTTCTATTGTTTATCATCGGCTATCAAGTACACTGTGTTAGATGAATAGTGCTTTGTTCTCATCTACAATAACAGAGTTCTTTCTTTCTTTTTAAAAGCACTGTAAATCACCAACGTAGCAATAACTATATTCTATTAATAGATTGCTCTAGTTTCCATTAAATACTGAAGAAAGTGAAAGGTAGCAGAATTAAGTTTTACACTAGCAGATTTACTGAATTTTCCATTAGGAAATAATAGGAAAATTCTCTACAGTTCCCACTACCTTATATTCAAGAATCACACCATTTGTATATAATCATTATGAGCTGACAGACTATATTGCCAACATCCTCTTCAACGATAGACTTACATCCAAAGTTCATAATTAAATAAATACTCAATGCACAAAAATACTTATCTCTATTCACTGAAGTTTAAGCTGCTGTCCACCCAACCATCAAGGGAGGCTATTATGTCCTTCACTTGCCCCCTAGCCCAGAATCTGGATGGTGCCATGGGAAATAGTGGAAACTTTCTGCTGTGACCTATGGATGGCCAATCCAGTCACATTCAGATAATCTGGCTCTCAAGGGTTGCAGAAGCTATTTTCAACTGGATCTCCTCCAGCTCTAGAAAATACTTCACCCTTCTTGCCCAGAAAAAAAGATACAGAACCCCTGCCCCTCTCCTGGGTTTTCCTTTTATCCTTGGAGGGTAGGTAACTATTTTTTTTTTCCAATTGTTCCCAACCACCTCCTATTTTTGGAAATTTTTACCATCAGCTTAAAAGATTTACTTTTCATTATCTAGTCCTCCTACTTTAATTATTCTCAATAAAATAATTTGTTTTATTTTTTTTATTTTTTTAATCTACAATAAAGCTTCAAGTCTTTTTCCTTAGCCAGAAATTTAAATAATAAAAGTCTCTAACTAGTTAATACTAGTTAACTCTAATGAGTTTGTTACATCCTCCCCCCCTAGAAGTAACACCATCCTCGGTGTCTCAGCCCAGCCTTGTGAAGAGTTCCGAGTAAGCTTCCTGCATAAAGTTCTCATCCTCCCAAGTAGCTTCATCCGGTCCGAAGTGCTTCCACTGCACTTTCACCTGGATGATTGCTCGCTTACAGAGCTCAATTTCTCTTCTGTGAAGTATGCGTTGCGGCTCGACCAGAAACTCGTCATCCAGTTCTACCTGAAAAAGAAAAAAAAACAAGTATTTTCAAGTCAGCATACAACAATTATTCAAAACTTTAAGTTAGGATTCCTATCACTTTTTCCTACCTGAATCCTTTGCCAATGAATCACATGTCTTTCATCATGTACATATCGCTTCAGTAAGGACACATGGAATACATTGTGCACTTGGATATGACTGGGTAAGGCTAATTTATAAGCTACTGGTGCCACCCTTTCCAGTATTTGGAAAGGTCCACAATATCGGGGAGCCAATTTGGCACATGAGGTCCATCTCAGGGTACTCCGTTTAGGTTTAACTCTTACGTATACGTGCTCGCCTACAGTGAATTCACAGTAGGATATTTTCTTGTCTGCGTACATCTTTTGTTTATCCTGCGCAGCCTTTAGATTCTGCCTTATTCATTTGACTTCAGATTCCATATCTGCTAACATTTCAGGTCCGAACAGTAATTTTGTTTCTGGATTGCTCCAGTTTATGGGTGTACGGTATTGCCTCCCGTACAATGCCTCAAAGGGACTCATTTTTAAATATTCTTGATACCCGTTGTTATAAGAAAATTCCACCAGATGCAAGTAATCCTCCCACTTACCCAGCTGCTGCATCACATACATGCGCAACATGTCTTCCAGAACTTGGTTTACCCACTCCATCTGCCCATCAATCTGAGGATGATAGGCAGTACTAAAGTGTATCTGAGTTCCCAGACCGGAAAACAAGGTTTTCTAGAATGCGGATGTAAACTTAACATCCCGATCAGAAATTACAGTTTTAGGTATGCCATGCAACCTGAAAATTTCTTTCATAAATATATCTGCAATCTGTACCGTCTTGTATGTAGATTGTACCAGTATGAAATGGGCAGATTTTCTTAATATTTCTACTACCACCATGATGGAATCATTTTTCTTTCTTTTTCGTGGTAGCCCTGTGATAAAATCCAAGGAGATGACCTCCCACTTCCACTCAAGAATGGGTATGGGCTGCAGTAGTCTTGCAGGATGCTGATGATCCACTTTAACTTGCTGACATTCTAAACATTTTCTTAGATACTCTGCAATGTTATTTCGCATACCTGGCCAATAATATACCTTTCGTATTGCAGTGAGCATTTTTTGATAGCTCGGATGGCCAACATAATTACTGCGGTGGTATTCATTCAAGATTAACTCTTTAAGACCGGTACGATTAGGTACATAGATTCTTCCGCGAAAGGTCAATACTTGATCTTTGTTCTTTCCAAACTCTGGGGACTTGCCTTGCTGCTCATTATCCTCCATTTGCTGACACAAATATTGATATTCTGGGTCTTTCTGCGCTTCTTCTTTTAATTGTTCCAACAGTTGGCTTGCTGGTTGACTATAATACAAGGCATAAATACCATGCATTTTTCTGCTCAACGCATCTGCCACTCGGTTTTCCTTCCCCTTAACATGCTGGATTTCCATATCAAATTTTCTCAAAAATGTGTTCCATCTTGCCTGTCTAGAATTTAAATCTGCCTGCTTGAAATAATTTTTCAAACTGCTATGGTATGTTTTAAGTATAAATCTTTTACCCAGCAGATAATGTCTCCATACTCGGAGAGCATGCACCACTGCTGTGAGTTCCAAGTCATAGGCAGAATATTTATGTTCATGTTCTTTCAACTTCCTAGACTCGTAGGCTACCACTTTGCCCTCCTGAGTTAATATCGCACCAACTCCTTCTTTGTTGGCATCGGTGCAAACCTCATAGTCCTTTCCAGGGTCAGCTACCTTCAATACTGGTGCTGTGGTTAGGATTTGTTTCAGCTTTTCGAAGTTGTGTTGACATTATTCTGTCCATTTAAAAGGCTTACCCTTCTTCTGCAAAGATGTAATGGGAAAAGCAATCTTAGAAAACCCTTCTGTAAACCTTCTATAATATCCAATTAAACCCATAAATGATCTAATGTCTGCCACATTCTGAGATACCCGCCATTCCATAATAGTTTTGATCTTCTCAGGATCTACCGATATCCCCTCAGCTGATATAAAATGTCCCAAGTATTGGATTTCTGATTTAAAGAAATCACACTTGCTAAACTTGGCATAAAGCTGATGTTTCCTCAGCATTTCCAAAACTATTCTTAAATGCTCTTTATGTTCTTCCTCTCTTTTTGAATATACTAGTATGTCATCTATGAAAATAAGTACAAAATTATCCAAAAACTGATGAAAGATGCCATTCATCAACTTCATGAAGGTTGTCGGTTCATTTGTCAAGCCGAAGGGCAGCACCACGAATTCATAATGCCCATAACGTGTGTGGAAAGCTGTTTTGCAAATGTCCTCATCCTTGATCCGAATCTGATGATACCCAGATCTTAGATCTATCTTATAGAACACCTTAGCCCCTCTCACTTGATCGAATAGGTCATCGATTCTTGGCAAGGGGTATTTGTTCTTAACCATCAGCTTATTAAGCTGCCTGTAATCCATGCACATGCGTAGGGTTTTGTCTTTCTTCCTAACAAAAAGAACTGGTGCTCCCCAAGGAGACACACTTGGGCGGATATAGCCTTTGTCCAACAATTCCTGTAACTGCATCTTTAGCTCTGTTAATTCTGGGAAACTCATTCTATAGGGCGCTCTTGATACCAGAGTGGCTCTTGGTAGCAACTCAATGGTGAAATCAATATCCCTCTTAGGTGGCAATCCAAGAATGTTTTCTGGAAACACATCCAAGAATTCTTGTACCACAAGAATATCCTCCATTATTGGAGCTTTTTCTTTAGAATCTGCATACCCTACTTGAATGGCATACAACTGGCATCCTTTCCGGATACACTTGCCCATTTGAGATGCTGTTATGGGATGTAGTTGTACTGGTTTTTTGATTCCTTGTATTTCCTTACGCGTACCATCTTTCATTTTGATATGAATGACCTTTTCTTTGTAGTCCACTAGGGCCCAGTGTCTTTCCAGCCAATCCATACCCAACAACACGTCATAAGATCCCAATGGTAAGATATTTAAGTCCACTTGTATCTTTTGTTCTGCTACTTCCAAATCACAATTACGAATTTTCACAGTAACTTTACGCTTAGCCCCGATAGCTAATTGAACTAACCAGGAGTTCTTAAATTTCTGCTCTTTTAATTTGCATGACTCCACTATTTTAGGACTTAAAATAACTTAAACTTGCTTCAGGATCTACTAAAATCGAAATAGGTTTGGTTAGTATAATACCTTCTAATTCAATTATCGTGGGCTGGAAGTCAGCCTGTTGGTCCTCCAAGGCTGCATTTATGCGAGGTACATTTCATTCCACATCTCCCACTGTAGATGCCTCTTGTAGATTTGCTACCGTCTCATTCTTATTCCGTTGGGGACAGTTTTTATAGTAGTGAGCCTCTCCACAGCCCTAGCACTGTAGGGGAGGTTTTGAAATCTGCCCCTATTCTGGCTTGCTGGATGCTTCCGTGGGCTTCTCCTCTACTGGCCACTTAGTTCTTTGATGATTTTTACCAAACTGCTTGCTGATGGAATTCCGTGCTGAACTTTTAAAGTTACTACTTTTACTACTTTTGAAAGTAGATGTATTTTTCTGATTTTTCCTTGGTTTCCATCTTTTTCCTCCTTCCCCCTTGGATTTATTTTGCTGATAGCACATTCTTGCCTTACGGATAGCCTCATCCATGATCTGCGGGTTAACAAATTCTATCCGCTCTCTCATATGAGCAGGTAGACTGCTTAAGAACCTCTGAACCTTGGCTTTTTCTTCGCGGAGATAAGGAACGTAATGTAACAAGGAGGTAAACTTTGTGACATATTTGTCCATAGTCATCTATCCCAACTGAAGATCATGGAACTCCTTAGCCTTGTCGTCATAAAATCTTTCTGTCAAATATTTGTCCTTAAAATATTGCTGAAACAATTCCCATGTGACATCTCGCTCGTCGATGTTGCGCACGTTTTTCACCTCCTCCCACCACAAGGTGGCTTTTTCTCGTAACTGGTATATAGCCAATCTGGCCTTCAAATTGTTGTTGTACTCATATACATGGAAGTATTTATTGATATTGATCAGCCATTCTTCAGCCACCTCTTCCGCCTCACCATCAAATGTTGGTGGCTTGATTTTACGAAACTCCCCCTGTAGTTCTACTTTCTGCCTCTTAGGATCTTGCTGGTCAGATTCATTTCCTGACTCTACCTCATTATAGTTCTTGTTTTTTCTCTTTTGAGAAGGACTCTTTTTAGTCCTGCCTGTGGTGTTGTTTCTAGTTTGTTGTTCCTCTTGTTCCGTTGACAATTATTTCTCCGCACTGGGATGTCCCATCTCCTGATTTTTTTTGTCATATAAACTTTTTAAGATCCTTTCTTGGTCTTGAAACAACCTCTCATTGTCCTTCCAGACTCTTATCATCTCTTCTTGCAGTTGCTGCACTGTATTTAACAAGAATGCAATTTGATGCTATTGTGCTTCAAATAATTAACTTGTCTTTTGATGTTGTTCAACAGTTAGTTGAACCCACATTTCTGGATTCATGATTGTTGGAGCTTCTGGTTGCGACTGTGACGCTTCAACTTCCCTCATGCCTCGTGCTTCTTCTCAGTGCACTAAACACATGCACAACTTCACTGTTAGTAGACCCTTAGGATCCCAGTGTAGCAACTTGGCCCTGATACCACTTGTCACATCTATCAACATTAAAAGATTACCATCATAAAAAAGAATTAACTTTTGTACTTCTATCCGTCAGCAAATCTACATCACTTCACCTGAAAAATTGGACGGATTCATGAGCGCATGATTATATTCGTTTTTCCACACAATTTAATTGATCAACATAAATATATATTTGGTTCGGGTGAGCTTTGGTTATCAAAGTTGTGTGTAATAAGGTTTTGGCTCTATTACATGTATTTTTAAAACATTAAACTTGCACCATAATGTTATCCGCTTGTGTTTTGAGCATATGGTGTTTGCGCCAATTGTCATATTAAATGTATCGACATTCGATGGTGATATTTGGGATATGCCGCTCCACATGGCATTGTATCTGGCCTTCAAGCAATGGCCTGTCATATATGTGCGATTTTCCGACGGTGTTGTGCTTACATGTGTCTGATTTCCCTCAGGATTCTTCTTTTCCCTCCAAAGGGGAAGAGAATGGCTATGGCATTCTTTGCCAGTCTCACAGAGAGCTAAGAGGGTTTCCGGGCTCGATTTTTAGTCGATGCACAGGAAGGATTGCAGACTCGGCGTTTTCAAACAGTTCACAGTGTGCTCCACGCGTTGTTCGTTGTCTAGGGTTTTCATTTGGCGTTCCTTCAGCTTGATTTCTCCACCGGTTTCCTTATAAACATCTAGGTTTGAATCATCGGCTACAGCATCTATGGTTTTCATCTCAATTTCCACTTGCTATCTGTGTGTTCTTTTGGTTTCTAAGCACGAAATCTATTAATCTCCCGCAAACTATCTCTACAGGTTTTATTTTTAATGGTGCAATGTTTGACTGTGCTGTGGTAGCCCCATGGCAGGACTTCCATAGAGAGCTATAGTCTCTTCTGAAGCATCGAGGGTAAGAATACGCTTCCCAACCCTATCTCAAGCTCAATGCGTGATTTGGTTTCCTTTTTCCTGCCATCGATGGTCTAACCCCATGGCTCGGGTTGTATGTTTCGTTTAACACAGATGGTCCCGGCTATTATCTCCTACAGGTACATATTTCATTCTTACTGTGAATTAATTTTATAGGGTTTAGTTTAATATGCTCGTTTTCTACCCAAAACCCCTTCAGTTTATCTCTTTGCTAATGGTCGCTCCTAATTCTTTCTTTCACAGGTACGAGGAGTCTAACCCTTGCTCCTATTCTTTAATTGGCATCCCCGCGGCTGTCTCGACTAACGATTTTCCGCTCCACTACACAGGTATTTGAGTTCGTTTTCGATGGGCGGAGCCCTCTCCTTGTCGAGGCTTGATTTTTGGTTCCCTGAATTCTCCCTTCCTTGTTTGATGTGGGTCTACCCACCGGTTTAAGGGATGTCTCAGGGTCTTGAGGAACCCAACTTCGTAGGCGACTATGTTTTTCGTTATGTATGTAATAATTTATTATGCTTGGAGCAAAAGGGGGTTTACCCCTGGACCGTTTACCAACTCAAACCCTAACTCACAGTTTGATGCTTTTGTACTCCGTGGTTCCAGTGGCTTATTCGGCCAGTGAATGTGATTTTGAGGGCCGATTACATTGTTTACTGTTCATGCTTAAATGATTCTAGTTCTTATGTGTAACTGTTGCATACATTGCTATTTTGTCGTTTCCAGCATTATAGCCTTTGGATTCTTAATTTCCGCCTACCTGCGTTTTTGATACAGGGTGTTGCTATTTATGCTTTTCTTGTAAGTAGGCTATGTTTAGAATTCCGTCTCGCATGCACCTAAAATTTATTTGTTGTGGCTCTGTTTCACTTCGAGCTGTCACTCCGAAGAGGAAGGGTTGTGCATAGCACACCGCCCTTCGACTGTTCTCAGCCTGTCGGGATTTCACATAACAGGGTTTATAATTTTTTGTGCGTACATGTTTGCTTATCATTGTATCTACCAGCGTTATTGCAGTGTTTTGTTTCGGTAGACTGCGCCCTACCTGTTGTGCGATTTATGCTACAAACCTAGAATGTAATCATTATGCCTGCTTATTTGTTCTATTGTTTGTCACCGGCTATAAAGTACACTGTGTTAGATGAATAATGCTTTGTTCTCATCTACATTAACAGAGTTCCTTCTTTCTTTTTAAAAGCACTGTAAATCACCAACGTAGCAATAACTATATTCTATTAATAGATTGCTCTAATTTCCATTAAATATTGAAGAAAGTGAAAGGTAGCAGAATTAAGTTTTACACTAGCAGATTTACTGAATTTTCCATTAGGAAACAGTAGGAAAATTCTCTACAGTTCCCACTACCTTCTGTTCAAGCATCACACCATTTGTATATAATCATTATGAGCTGACAGGCTATATTTCCAACATCCTCTTCAACGATAGACTTACATCCAAAGTTCATAATTAAATAAATACTCAATGCACAAAAATACTTATCTGTATTCACTGAAGTTTAAGCCGTTATCCACCCAACCATCAAGGGAGGCAATTACGTCCTCCGCTTGCCCCCTAGCCCAGAAACAGTGGAAACTTTCTGTTGTGACCTCTAGATGGCCAATCCAGTCACATTCAGATAATTTGGCTCTCAAGGGTTGCAGAAGCTATTTTCAACTGGACCTCCTCCAGCTCTAGAAAATACTTCACCCTTCTTGCCTAGAAAAAAAGATACAAAACCCCTGCCCCTCTCCTGGGTTTTCCTTTTATCCCTGGAGGGTAGGTAACTGTTTTTTTTTCCAACTGTTCCCAACCACCTCCTATTCTTGGAAATTTTTACCAGCAGCTTAAAAGATTTACTTTTCATTATCTAGTCCTCCTACTTTAATTATTCTCAATAAAATAATTTGTTTTTTATTTTTATTTTTTTAATCTACAATAAAGCTTCAAGTCTTTTTCCTTAGCCAGAAATTTAAATAATAAAAGTCTCTAACTAGTTAATACTAGTTAACTCTAATGAGGCTGTTACAGAAAAGTATATGATACCACTTGTCTCTCTTATTATAACACAAATTAATGGACTTAGATAGAGATCAACGACACATATAAGGGTTTCAAAATTTTTATGCTCTCTACTTTAAATTTACAAATCAACTATATCTTTTATAAGATGAGCATAAATCTATTTTAATTATGAATTTACCAAATTTTGAGAAGAAATGAATCTTTTGATGTCTAAACCATTTTTTAAACACAACTCAATAAAATATTTTATCCTTTGATATTTAATAACTCAAAATTATAATATATCTAAATTAATTATAATAAAACATATTATAACTAAAAACTATATAAAAATAATTAATAAACGAAGTTAGATGAAATGACCTTTTTTCATGGAAGGATACAATTTGAAGCAAGATTTTGTTTTTCTTGTTGTTGTCTAAGATACATTTTTAAATGCACAAGCATAGATCCATCTGAAATGAGGATTTAGCATGAGCTGAAATGGATGAAATTTCCTCATCTACAAATATATTTGAGAGTGCAAAAACACAATTTAGTTTTTCCCACATTGGATATTTTATTTTATTCAACATAAAACATTTTCTTTTAACATTTTTTTAATATATAGATATATATGAAAATTAATATCACGTGTTAAAATATTTTTGAAAAGTCTAAGGTTTAAAAATCTTACTCACATATTTTTAGAAATTATATTAAGTTATATGGACAACAAATTAAGCAATGCATATCATTTTTTATTTTTTTTAATCATCGCTAACATTGTTTTTCTATTTAGAAAATATTTTATATTTATTTTAAGAAGACGAACATACAATTCCAAATTGAGGACGAACATACTTACCACCATAGTGGGGTTGTAGAATGAACCTCTGGGCTAAATAATTAGATTCAACACCTTGAAGCTCTAACAACTTAAATTCAACCACATTCAAGTATGTTGATAATAAACCACATTAATTGATTTGAAACATGAACCCAATATTAATGATTGTGATTAATTCAGGAAAAAATCATCTACCCTTAAATAAGTTTTAAAATTAGTAGAAATTCTTTCAGTAATAATCACATGCAAAAGAACGAGGTCGACGCGTTTCGAACCAACCAGTATGGTTAATTTATATGGATCACAGAAGCTTAGATTCCAAAAAAAAAAAAAAAAGTTTTAAAATATAATGATTGTGATTAATTCATGGAAAAATCAGCTACCCTTAAATAAGTTTTAAAATATTTTAAGACAGTTTAATCAAAATTAACCCAAAACAAATTAAAAAAAACTGCTTTGTTATTTACTAAACTAATACATTTCGAAAAAGCATGGCTCCAAAGAAAAATACCTTTTGTCGAAAGTTCTAAATTCCACAAGCTACTGAGCACGCGTCTTGATCATGATGGGATAGTGAATAGTGTGGCCCTTAAAATATTTGATGTTGCACCAAATCAATTAATAAAATTGAAAAAGACCAACAAACTGCGTTTCAGTGAAGCGTTTAATCTAAATTGTTGGGACACATTTATTTCACGTGAATAGAGGAGGTTTCAACCTCGCTTCCTCCACCGCGTAGGCTTCGACTGAATATGCCCTATCACTCGTAAGTATAAAACTGTAAATATCTGTACTTGCCTATGACTCGAACTATATAGCTGTACATCTCTCTACAACTTCCCTGCATATTCATTGGTCGTTTCATAGTCTCACATTATTTTAATTTGAGACTAGTATATTCAAACTTAATCTGAATATACTTTAAATAATTAAAAAATGGTTTATTTTAAATAATTAAAAAATATTTATTTAATGATATAAAATCATGTAAAATTTATAGAAATCAAATTTCATTATAAAATTTATTAAAAAAAAAAATTTAATAATAATTTTATTTTTTATATTTTTGGGAAATGGTAATTTTCTCTTAAGATAAAAAGTTATATTTAGGAGATGCTTTAAGATGCATTTCAATTCAGTTTTGTGATAAAAGTTATTTATTTATAAAAATATAATATGTTTGTATGAAAAAAGGTTGATTTTCTTATATATAAATAAAATAAAATTAAATTAAATTTTTATATAATATTATAAATAGTAAAAGTCATCATTTCCATATTATATTAACTTATAATGTTGCTCATAATATAATTACACATTTAATAAATTTTATAAAAATATATAAGAGAATATAATTGTACAATTAAACATTGCTCTTTATAATTATTCATGCTTAACTTATAGATGATAATAATAATAAATATGTATGGCATTAAACAAAGACTATATCTTTTTGATGATGGCTTTTCCAAGTTGTAAATTATAACAGTATAAGAAAGTGGTTAAAATATGAGATATCTCAGGCACTATTATGTACTACACAACTTCCACCATTAGATTAAATAATTATTAATTATATAATCAGCTTATTTTTTATTATCAATTTGATATAATTATTAATATAATTATTTAAGTAAAATTAGTTAATAAATATAAAAATGGCATTTGCATGGACAAGCTAGAAGGTTGTTTACAGGACGCATGGATAAGCAACTAGGATTTCTTAAGGATTTTTTCTGTGCCATGGGTATGACTGTTAACACTGACAAAACTAAAGTTATGATTATCAAATCCAAGAAGGACACTCACACTAATTTTGTGTATGAAAATAACAACTTCAAGGAAGTGTCTTCTTACAAGTACCTAGGAATTGATATTCATCACAAGCTCAACTGGAACTATAGCATTACGAAAAGGATTAATGGAGGGCGGAAAGCTTATTTTGGTCTTGAAAATAATTGTAAAGAAACAAACCGTGTGATGTGGGATAAAAAGAAGCTCTTGTTTGAAACTTTAGTCACTCCTGTTATCTTATATGGATGTGAGGTTTGGGGTTGCAGCATCTCTAGAGAATCCTAGAGAAAGATTGGGCAAATCCAGAAGCGTTTTATAATGTATAACCTCAAAATTAAAAATAATACACCCTATCCTATTTTCCTTATAAGAAGTGCATCTTTTCCCTATCGAGAGCCTAGCTATGACTAGGCTCCTGTTGTACAGGCACAAAATCAATAACATGGGATACCATAGACTTCCTAAGCTAGCTTTAAATTCCATCCAAAACCACCTAAGCTTCAAATGAGGTTGGTATAAAGATACCAGGGCCTAGTTAAACCATTGGGAGATCGACGGAAATATTTCATTACAAAATATTAACAACATTAAAAGTATTGTTACTCCTAACTTTAAAGAGAAAATGTGTTGTGAGAAAGATTTAGAGGCTAAAAGAAAATAAAGATATTATAAGGAGGTCATCAACCCTACTCTAGAATATCAAAAGTATCTCTCGGTTTTAACTAGCTCAAAGAACAAAAATAATATGGCCAAGATAAGAACAAACTCTCATGAGATCCATAGTGAGACAGGTTGTTGGGAAGTTCCTAAAACACCATGGGTGGAAAGGATCTGCCATCTCTGTGAGAATATGAACATTGAGGATGAACATAACTTCCTCTTAGAGTGCCCTGCGTACACCCACATTAGATCTCAGTTTCATAATCTTTGTTGCAATACCGACCTTCATAGCCTTTTAAAATGTAAAAATTATAGTGAGTTCGGGACGCTTCTCTCCAAGCTCTTTGAGCACAGGAGTACAATTTCAAAACAAACTAAATAATTCATTTCTTTAGGTCCGATAGTCCAGAGTTTGGTCTCAGTGGATGTTAACCATCATCATCATCATCATAAATTAAATACTTTATAAATGTTAATACACATCAATCAATAAAAAATACCAAAACTTATGGAAAAAGTGTGTGTCTAGAAGGCAATGTGTGTTTACCCATCTTTAGTGATCATAAGCTTAAAGAATTTTCAATATTATGGTACCTAAAGATGGGTTTAATGTTCACCCAAATTATTGAATGTTGTAGTTTCTAGACACACAATTTTCCATAATCTTTGTCTCCAACATGAATTTGAGCTATAGTATCATAACACTTGTTACTTAATACACTTCACATTGCTAAAATTAAAAAAATCATAAAACCAACTAAATTATAACATCATTTTAAGTTATTATTATTAGTAACAAATAATTAAAAAAATAATACATAATGAAAAATCTAGTCCAACTAATAAACAAGATGAGATGTTTTCCTAGCATTTTTTATCATCAATTTTGTCAAAATCCCCTAAAGATATTTAAAAATCATGAGTTTAAATTGTTTAATTTTCAAAGTTAAAGTATGTCCTGATTTATTAGGATGTCGAATCTATATATACATTGAAAAAAGTATTCTAATAAATTTATGCACATTTAAAAAAGCATATGTACATTTAAAGAAACATAACTTAAATTACTCCATTTAGAAACATATGTACATATAAAAAAAACATGGAACATGATTCTTAATCATGGAGATTTAGCACCACTTTACCATGGAGATTTTTAATATGTAAATAGAATTTGCTACAATTCTATAGACCAATAATATGGTTTATCATAGCACATGTCCTAAAAACCATAACCCCATATGCCACTTATTTATATAGCATTTTTTAAATTAATTTATTAAATTAAAAATCAAATAATTTTTTTGGAAATGAATATGAAAATTTGATTTATGTATATCTCTATGAATATTCTATGTAATCAGCCTAAATTCCTTAGAGATAGTATATTAATACAATTGAAGTAACCATTAATAAACAATTCACATAAATTTTCAATTATGAATTTACTAAATTTAATATTAAGAGATTCTAGAGAATTTGTACTAAAATAAATTTATCAATTTAAGTAATAATAAATTTTAGAGAATTTGAAATTGATAAAAAATGAGTTATAAATAGTTTAAATTTAGTTCTTTGTATATATATTGAGTTATCTTTAACCCGATTTTTTGAAAAAAATAGTCTTAATAGTATTTCATGATGCTGAATCCATATATACAGTTAAAAACACGAGATAAAATCTAACTAAACTTCCAAAAAAATCACATTAAAAACATATTTTTAATTAATTTAAAAACAGTCAACTATTTTAATAATAGATTATAAACAATATCGATTGATATACATTCTTTTGTGTTTTTCCTGCCATAATTAAAATAATAATATTTTATAAGTAATCATTACCTTTTTATCATTAAATGTTATAAATGGTTAATAATAATGTCTTCATCATAAAATATCCATTTTGATATACACAATAACTGATAACAATAAAGTAATCTTCACTTTTCTTATCATTCAATGTACATTTATATCAATTTCCAAATAGTTACAAATTAGGAAGCAATTAGAATCTCATGACCCAATGCACAACGCTGGAATACTTATGGCTTAGAAGATGCCAATTCGGATTTGGTGTACTGTTCATTTTCTTAAGCAAATCAATTATACATAAACATAAAGGGAGTTTCTCAGCATAGTAAGGCCATCAAAAAGACCAATCAAATCCGTCAAAGGCTTATAACTGTACTATGTGTTCTTAAAATAAAATAAAAAATTTATTGTCATGAAATAAAATTTTGCATGCAGTACAATCCACTGCCACAAATTCACAAATTCACAAATTCTTTTCAGACTCCTCCATGTTTGGACTTTGATTAATAGAGTGCATCTTTTAACCACTTATGGGTTTATCTTCACGCGCTTTGGTCGGCATTTCCACGTTATCTTGGCAGTTAGAATTTGTTTCGTCTGAATTTAGGGTCTCTTTCAATCCAATCTCTAGATCAAGTCGGTCCAATACTTACGGTTCTTCATGAATTGGTACATACAATACACCACTATCTGACTTATTGCCAGTGGTAGCCCAACGATATTTGGACACTGCACTGACCAAAACACAGTATGAAAAGTCAGTTTCTATATATATCTTTAGTTACGATTCCATAAAAAATATAAGAAAACATGTAGAAAAGGTTGTTGTATATTGATGTTACCGCAAAGATGAGGTCTTTGTCCAAAAGGAAGTAAGTCATCCATAAACAACTGTTAATAAATGCGAACAGTGAGAAATGGATGGTCATAAGCTCCACACTCTTAGTCCGTATCACCAATTTCTGTTCACGTTCAAGAATGGAGCACTCGTCAAGAGGCATTTGATTCAATTATTATATTATAAATTCTGCTGCTGAATGTAACAACGCCGTGAAATATACTTACAATGTTGGAAAGTGGGGAAGCATACATAAGCACGATGACTGCTATTCCCGAAGTCTCTACCAACGCTTCTCTAACACTAATACACTAAAGGGCATAAGATATATTTTTAAACATAATAGAAATATTTTGTCTTAAAAAGTTACTTATTTTACACTAAAATTTAAATTGAATTTTCTTAAATACAAAATTTAAGACAAAATTAGTATGAAACAAATATATTTTAAGATAATAACAATTTGAGATAAAAATATTTTAAAACAAAATTGAATTTTTTTAAATACAAAATGCAAGACAAAATTAGTATGAGACAAAAATATTTTAAAATAATAACAATTTGAGACAAAAATATTTTAAAACAAAATTTTGTATTTAAGACAAACACAATTTAAGAAACTTATAGGTCAATTTGAGCATCATCCCCCAAGACCTAGTCAAACTAGATATCATTCCCAGGACCAGTGAAATAGGGTCTATCATCTCCTTATATTTTAGTTGCTACATGCCCTAAGTGAAGACATTTCATTCATGGCTTCTATTGTTAGATTTTCAAGGTTTGAAGTATATGTTATATCACCTACTGACTCACCAACGCTCACCTGCGAGGGACAAATTATATTGGAGTGCCAAATCTTCTATGCAAGGGTGCACTTCCCGACACTCAAGGGTGCATTGTCACCTCGGAGCGGAATTCTCATTATTCCTAGAATCTCCACATGGCGAGTGCCTTCTAGAAGAGTCCATATGGGTGAAACTTTGAATCCAAGTGTTCATCTAACACCTCTCAACTTGGAAACATGTCCTTCCTATGATTAGAAAGTCATTCATTGAGAAACTACTATCAGTTTCCCTAGATGAGTGCTAGGAGAGGAAGAATATTGGTAAAGTTATGTTGTTGGATTCTCATTTGATAAGAGAGTGAAAGTACTGATATACTGCGGGGATAATGTTGGATGTGATGAGGCTAGAATGAAGCTGGAGCAAGTTGACAAAAAATCAATCCATTGGTTGTAATCTTCCCCTTCTACTCTTTAATAAAAATCGATGTTCATTTTCCCATACATATGTCTCTATTTATTTTGCAATGTATTCTAGAATAATGTATGTATTTCATATCTAATTGATTTGATATGAGTAAGATAAGTGGATATCTTGTATATTGTGTGTTGTTTGTTGTTCTCCGTTTGTGTTTACAGGAATCGATCTAGCTACTGGAGTTGGATTGAAAGCGACGACAACAACGACAAAAGGAGAAGGAGAAGTGATTCCATCAAAAGTAGGCTCCTTTACCATTTTGTATATCTTCTTGTTTAGAGAAAGTGATAGTAATTCTTTCCTCTGTTGTTCTAAGTGATGGACACCACACTCAGGGAATTTGGTTTATCCCTAGATCACTATTTCACAAAACAAATTGGCGACTCCACTGAGGAGTATCCTATCATTCCTACTGTTTTTCTCTCTGTTTATCCTCATCAATATCATCTACTTTCAGTTATCAGTCATTTGAATGAAAAAATTGCATTAGAAGTGTGTCTAGCTGCTTCATTTTCAATCTTAGTTGCACCCAACGCACTGTTGGTCAAGACACAGTGCACTACCTCTCACTCAGGGGTGCTATGAAATGCACCGTCTCCCCTTAGAGATTTTTTTTCCCCCTCAACCAACTAAATTCCATCTAAGTTTTTCATTTCTTTTAGTTTCAACCACTTGTTTGTTGTATTCTCAGATTTCAGATACCTCTTATAGACCAATAAACTGTCATGTTCTTCCTCCTTTGAAAATTAAATTTGTTCAATGTATCTTTAGTGTTTTTATTTATGATTGGAAAATCAAATTCAAAGTATTTCATTTCTGCATTAGATCAATTTTGTTTTCAAGACAGAAATTGTTGTTTCATTCCTCGATTCCTGTAGGAAAATTGTAGTTCCATTCTTCATTTTCCTAAGAGAAATTTTTGTTTCATTCCTCATTTCTCATAAGAAAACACTTGTTTGATTGATTTATGCATATAATTTCCTTTATCTCATTCACATTAAATAGAGCTCAAAAGAAAAACATGCATGTGCATATAGTTAATTGTGTGTGTTGCATAGAAACAAGTTAGGAAAGCTACATTTAATTTGTGCTCTTTGTTGTTTGCTAAAAAATTGACTGCTCTTTCCCTTAGTAGCTAGGGTTTTCATTGAAAAAACTAAATTGAAAATTTTGCTTATCATTTAGTTTGCATTTTTAGGTATTTCCATTACATCATGCGGTGAACCTCAAAGACAAATTTTAAACAAGATCAACATAAAATTTACATCAATGAACGTAAGAAAGCATTGTAACATTAACGATAACATTTAGAAGGTCTAAGCTAGAGAAGTGTTCTGACGTTGTTAAACATAGCAGTTGTCGTTAACTTCTCTATGATACATTTCGAGTGTGATACCTCACTCCACGTACATAATTATATGAGAGCTCGTCCACGTACCTTTGGCTATATAGGGTAGTGTTCTAGTAAGAAAAATATAAGGGGGTGCTCTCACTATGCGGTTTCACATTAGATAGTGCTAATACAAAATTGGACCTCCACATACCTTCGGGTATATTTAGGATGAAAACTTTAGGCTTCTATCCATCCATAGGTAATTGAGTCGGCCGCCTTGTAACTTGTGATACATCGAACACAGCATTCGGGGAGATTTCCTACTCGTACTTCTTGGTTCACTAGGAGGTATTGAGCAGTTCACAATTACTTGGTAAACCTTTTGCCTAGAATTACCCTTTTATTTCGTTTATTTTTTTTTTTCATTAATCGTGGAATAATAACATCCATTTCCCCATCGTTCACGTAGAATAGCAATTAAAACACCTTTAGCATCGAAAGCCATTTCTGGTCGATGAAGGCGACATATTCCTACCGAAACTAGTACTATCTGTACCTTTGGCGCGACATCATCCTCACATATACCAAATTCATCTCGAGTCATTTCTATAAATCCTGGGTCATCCACTGTTATCGAGACAGAGTCCTCACAAGTACCTATGGTCACAATCCATCCAATTAGTGAGACCATACCTCCTGAACCCAACATTGTTTAGCTACAAGTTGATCAATATCCCATCTTTCTTCTACCGGAACATCTATATCTTGAAGTCAAAAAACCAGAAGTTGTTCCTGTATCGGTTGCTCCACAGTCGATCATAGCCATTGAGTCTCCCATATCGCACAGTAAACCACCTGAAACATATCTTGGGCCCGACGGTGAAATCCTTCCACTTGGTTTGATTTCGATTGAATAAACACCACAAGATGAAACACCTTAAACTCCAAATCATTTTGGGGAGAAGCTTTCTCTTTACGAGTATTTTCCTCAACCACCTTACACTGCTCTCTTTGATCCCATTTCAATTTGAGTTCCCATAGATCATATAGGGTATACACTAGGTCGTATGACCATAGCTGAGTCAACATATCCATATGTACCGTCTATTACAGTTGCGACAACGTCTACTATTGCTACTCCATTGATGCTTACCTCTTCACCCATATCACCCTTTGACATTCGAAATTTGAATGAAAACCCTGGAGAAAACCCGTCAACACATGTTATGACTTATCATTTGTGGTGCTCATCAAAATCCTTAAATGATGACTCTGTTACACTATGTCTTTTCCAGTGCACGTTCACTGGTCTGACTGCACAATGAGGATGGTTATTTTACTATTCCAACCTCATTAAAAAATGAAATAGGTGATGAGGATGGTTATTTTAGTATGTCAACCTCTTTAAAAAATGAAACATATCCATAAGCATAGTTCCTTTTCTTGTGTTAAGCTCGTTAAATGAAACAAGGTTCCATGAACATAGTTCTTTCCCTGTGTCAATCTCGTTAAAAAATGAAAAAAATACTCTCCTAATTAAGACGTGTCTTTCATCTGATCTCATAAAAAAACCTTCATTACATCCAACTATTAGTAACCAGTAGTCTACTTAGGTGAATGAAATGAAGCTTGGGGGGCATGTGCTCTTGTAGGGGGAACTCAAAACTAGATCGAGTCCATTTCGGTTATTATTTTCAAGACTCGTTAAACTCATGAAAATCCTGAGCTTATTTTGCTATTTTTCATGCTCTTAAAACACATGAAAATTTTGAGTTCTTTCTTTATTTTCTTGCTTGTAAACTAAATTGAAAGTCGGCCAAAGCATATTTTTATCCTTCTTTTTCAAGCTTTGATAAAAATGAAAAAGGAGTTAAAGCGCACTTTTATCTCTTTTTAGAACTTTGATAACTATGAAAAATGAACCCTCTGGAGTCTTATTTTAGCTCTTTTCAGACTCCGATAATGTAAAAATTTTGTCGAGCACTTGTATTTTCGAGCTCATAAAATTAAATGAAATGACATCTACTGAGTATAAGTTTAACCCTTTTCTAGACTGAGATAGATTATTTACGAAAAAGGACTTATGGATTTTTCTTTTTTCCCATTTTTCAAACTCTCTAAATATGAAAAATGGTCGGGCTATCACTGTTGTTAAGATAGTTAAAACATAAAATAGGAAAGGGCTTGTCGATCATTGCAAGAATCGAGTTTCATTTATCGCTAGACCCGTTAAATTATTAAATCGCGATGCATTCGCCTGAAGGGTTGAATTATATATCAAGCATATGTTATCCTCCTCAAGTTTGTGAAAACATAAAGAGGTACTAGTCGACAAATGACCGAGGAAAATTTGGGAAAAAAGAACATAACACTTTATGGTAGTAAGTCGCTATTGAACATGACACTTTCAATCCATCATTGTGACTTTTGGGTTGGGTAATCTTCTTGACAGTTCATTCATCCCTATGGTTCATCATACCTTCACTTTGGTTTTGGGTCAATGCTGCCAAATCATCTCAGTGTCTCCGATATGTTCAAGATAAGTCATCCAGTGAATCCTCATCCTTCTGCAATACTCATAAACCTTCATTTTCCTAACAGTCATTCCGGAACATTGCTATATGAAGTCACATTTTGTCTCTGAAATCAATAACTCCTGTTTCATGATAAATTTGATTCTTGTCGACATTAAGTCATCATCTAGGAAGTTTACTTAAAAACATCTTCCAGTACCCTAAGGCTTGTTACATCATCGACGAGTTTCACGCTTTCGAACCTTTGACCGAAAGAGTTTGTTTGGCATTCGACATCAAATCATCTATTCACGCCTTGCAAATTGTACTACAGTACCTTGAGAGCCATTAATATCAATGTTTGTTCTCTCACGTTTGTTAACTACTCACATCATTAGTTGGTAATCAAATGATGTCTTACCATGTACGACTTCAAAGCATAAATTCACATGGCTAGACTTTTACCTAAACGATCTAGTGAACGAGATAAGAACACCCCAGATCTAATTTTATTCATCAGGGCTATGATTTCAGGATTGTTGTACACATCATCTGTACGATGACTTTACATACATATCGTCATCCAAACATGGGCCTATATCTGTAGGCATGTCTATATTGGGAAACATTCCAATGTAGACGACTTTCTGAATTATAGGTAGCTTATGTGCTGAGCATGGGAATTCCTTCCTCAACAATTCATGATCAAGATGAAAATATCATGATGTAATGTATTGTAAGAATGATTCAAGTCACCATCCACTTCAGTTCCGGCTCATCACATTGTAAAACATCTCATCCAAATAATATTATTATTTTGACTTCATGCTTTAGGGGCAGCTATTATAGGTCAATTTGGGCATCATCCCCCAAGACCTAGTCAACCTTGACATCATCCCCAGGACCAATGAAATAGGGTCTACCATCCCCTTATATTTTTGTTGCTACAAGCCCTAAGTGAAGATATTTCATTCATGGCTTCTATTGTGAGATTTACAAGGTTTGAAGTATATGTTATATCACCTACTGACTCACCAACACTCACCTCCAAGTGACTAATTGCATTGCACTGCCAAATCCTCCATGCAAGGGTGCACTTTTCGACACTCAAGAATGCGTTGGTAACCTATGAGCGAAATTCTCATTGTTCCGAGAATCTCCAAATGGCCAGTGCCTTCTAGAAGAGTCCATATGTGTCAAAATTCAAATCCAAGTGTTCATCTAACATCTCTGAGCTTGCAAAATTTTCTTGCCTATTATTAGAAAGTCATTCATTGAGAAACTACCATCAGTTTCCCTATAAATTGAGCACTCATCCTAGTGCTAAGAAAGGAAGAATTTTGGTAAAGTTATGTTGTTGGATTCTCATTTGATAAGAGAATGAAAGTACTAATATGTTGCTAGGATAATGCTGGATCTGATGAGGCTAGAATGAAGCTGGAGTAGGTTGACAACAAATCGATCCATTTGTTGGAATCTTCCCCTTCTACTATGTAATAAAGATTATTGTTCATTTTCCCATACATATTTCTCTATTTCTTGTGCAATGTATTCTTGAGTGATGTATGTATTTCATATTTAATCTATTTGATTTGAATAAGATAAGTATATATCTTGTATATTTCATGTTGTTTTATGTTCTCTGTTTGTGTTTTCCGGAATTGATCTAACAACTTGAGTTGGATTGAGAGCAACAACAATAGTGACAGAAGGAGAAGGAGAAGCAATTCCATCACAAGTAGGCTCCTTTACCATTTTGTAATTTGCTTGATTTAGAGAAAGTGATATTAATTATTTCCTCTATTGTTCTAAGTGATAGACACCGCACTTAGGGAATGGTTTATTCGTAGATCACAATTCCGCATAAAAAAGAAAAAAATATTAAAAAAAAAACTTTACTTTTAAGAAAAAAAAGCTTGAGACAAAAATATTTTAAGGCAAAGCTTATATTTAAGACAAAAAGAGTTTGAGACAAAATATTTAAAGACAACTTTATAGTTAAGACAAAAATTTATTTTGATAGTTTGGCCTAAGTCTGCCAACTTGCAGGCTACTACTATCTCACACCTATACCGAGGCTACTATTTCACTTACCTTTCACGTTATCTTATATGAAGACAACAATTTTTTGGGATATTTATTTTGATAGGGTAGCCGAATCTAAATAACGCGACAACTTTTCGTTGCAAGATTTCTTGGACATCAATTCCTCTCGTGTCCCTTCAATCTCTGTTGATATGATTAGAGACAACTTGTTTGTCATTGCATTCGACACTAGTACACAAAGGGGGATTTTAAGACAAAAGAAATATTTTATGTTAAAATTCAGTTTTATCTTAAAATTTTTGATACGAGGCACTAGTAAAAAGGGTAAAAGTAAAGGATTAGGGGTGTGTATTTATGTTGTTGATTTTTACTTCAAGAAGCAAAGCGATGGAGGACGACAATAGAGGTGTTAGGTGACAGGAGTGATGGAGGCGATTTTGTTGAACATGGATTGGCAGTAACATAGTTGGAGTATGTTTAGGGGTCTCCATTGATTGTGTTTTAATCTTTATTTTTTAATGTTTCATTTATTTTGAACACTATTTCTATATGCTTGTTGCTACTTTCAGTACATTGTTGTGCTGCAACTTATGACTTTCATCAACAACATGGATTAGATTCACCTAAAGGATGGTAGATGAAAATTACACAATATATTTTGGCAGAAAATATTCCTACTTCAAAATATCTACAACAACTTATGCAAGAAGAAAATGCTAAGGATAAAATATAGGATTGTGGAAGCATTAATCACAAAATTTACAAGGGCGGTAATTTTGGCTGCAAGTGTGGAGGTAGATGGATTAAATGTAGCCTTTTTTGGTGCAATTTTTGGTGTTTTTGGGTGCAATGCATCTAAGTATAATTATCTGAGGTAGATTTAATATTTATCGTGATTCTGGATGATATCAAGGATCTCTAGTGTTTTTTTTGTTTGAAGGCACACTGATGACAATTTATTTTCCACTCTAGTTGTCGGTCTACTCCGTGGTCTATCTGAGACGCACTAGCTAGTTGTTTACATGGTATTTCTTCTAAACCTTTTCTCCTGTGGATATTCCTGCTCCTTCTCTAGTTTTGGATTGATCGATCACGAGATTTATAAGGATACTAGCTTCTACCTGTTGGTCTTCTCTATAGTCTATCTGAGACACATTGGCTAGCTGTTTTACGCGGTATTTCTTTTGAACCTTTTCTCCTATGGATTTTCCTTCTCCTCTCTAGTTTGGGATAGGTCGATGTGAGGATTTATGAGGATCTTTACTGCTATGTAAGTGCATTCATTTTGGTTGGTGGAGTTGGTAACATATTTGAATTTTGAATTTGATCACGAAGGAGTCCCTTGGGGTCATTAATTGGTTTTTGGGGATATTTATTTTCCAAGTTAGCCATTGATTATATGAGGGACAATCCATTAATGGTTTGCGTCTTCATTTAAGATATTTGTCAATTGTGTGCTAGATGAGATTTTTCGAAGGACATTGGTCGACAATGATTAGCCAATCTATTGTATTTGAAGGGGTGTCCTAGTGGATTGAGCTAGTGACAAACTATATCAAATGGGGTCAATAATGATAAGTGACATTAATTTACCTTGTCAACATATTTGATCGAGGTTTTTTCAGACACTACTACATAAGGTATTTTTTAGTAATGATCTGTACTTTGGTGCACATATAGGCGGGATTTCAAAGTGTGATGGTGTCCGTTGTACAAATGGCCTTTACATCTATCGATAGGAAGTCACTCTATATTGAAGGAAACTGGGGTGGTGATGTTCCATTACTCGATGTGTTGGTACATACAACTATTGAGACAGAGAGTCATGGCTACCCCAATCTGGGAGTCTAGCCCTTTGGGAAATCTCTTGTACATGCAACTATACACATGGTTTCTAATGTTTCAATATCTCCACCAGTTATTGAACCCAAATGTGGTAATCCACAAAAAATGTTTTTCCATCATTCGCAGAAAAATAAGTTGAGGTTGAACCTCATACTTCAGCATTTAATTAGGGTTAATCAACCCTCTATTATCCTTTTATAATAGAATATGATGATTGGGGACAGAAATTGGCCCATTATCCTCCCCATCTGTCCTGAGTACCAAGTATGTGTTGTGGATGCTTTATGTTTATCTTATGGTCTTGCAAATTTTTGGGATCCTAAGGTCATGGATTTTCTTTTCTATAAGTCCTTTTTAGATGTCCCCCTACCTACTTTCATCAAGGGCTCAAAGGATAAATTTAATATTCTTAATACATATGCGCCATAACTTCCAGGATAAATTGGAACCGTGTGGCCTGTTAAAGATGGGGCCCCTTATTTTGGAGGGGGATTTGAACCTCGCTATTGAATACAACGAGGGTTGGGGGGATTATTGTAGAGTGGAACCATTGGTAGGGTAATTCAACGACCTTTTTGGCAAGAACCAGTTGGTGGGTATTTTTTTGGCTCCCTTTATTCTGACATGGAGAAATGTTTGGTCAAGGTCCATAGGCATCGCTAAGAGACTTGATTGTTTCATGCTAAAAAAAAATTTGGTGGAGTTGCTTAGTGGTATGTGAAATATTGGGTTATCTCCATCCCAAATCTGCATTCATTACCCTATGATAATTTAGTGACAAAAGTACAGACGGGCATTAGGGTAGTATCTCATTCAAATTTAATCACCACGTCTAAATTTCTTGAATTTGATTCATTATTGCATAATTTTTGGGCACTAGGATCGAATTTTATCACTCTTTGAAATTATTTTTATTGTTGAGGGCTATTAAAAGGTCTATTAGTAACTAGATTTAGACTCAAAAGAGGAAGCATATTGAATTTTTTTGGCTATCAAGATAGAAAACTTGGTACATTGGTTGATCCTTCACATGCATGTTATTTCTGGTGTAGCATCAATTACTATCCGAAAGAGGAAGAATGATATTTTTCAATTATAGGAGGAGTAGTGAAGATCGAAAATTCATGCTCTCAAGTATCGAGAGGAGACAAGAATACAAAATTCTTTCATAATTATGCAAATGAAGCGCAAGGAGTGACCTATCCGGGAAATTCAATATATTAATGGTAATTTCTTATCTACTTTTCCCGATATCTAGGTTGAGGCATTGAGATATTTTTTCAATCAATATAGGGCTAGAGTGGAGGTGGATATCAGGTAATATATGGGGGTCGTCGATTCATATTCTAATTATGTTCGATGCCGACATAAATAATATGTTATTTCAGTCCATTACAATGGAAGAATTACAGCTACGATGAAATCCTTTGCTTATGATAAAAAGCCATGGCCCGATGGCTAGCCCATTGAATTATTTTTACACTTCCAAGATATTATGGGCACTAATATATTAGCTATTATGTATGAATATAAAAATATTGGTCATATCCCTCATGATATATTAATTCGACTTTCATTACATTGATTCCTAGGTTTTACGTGCATCAACTTTTATTTATTATAGGCCTATCTCTCTTTTAAACACCTTATACAAAATGATTTCCAAAATGATTTCTAATATGTTGAAACCTACAATGTCGTATGGTATCAACCATGAACAATTTGGGTTTCTTCAATAAAGACAAATTCAAGATAAGCCATGCACATGAGATTGTACATACTATCAAATATAAGAAGCTCCTGGATATTATTACAAATTTTTGACTTACAAAAATATTTTGATTATGTATATTGGACCTTTCTTCTAATGGGTCCTACACACAAAATCGACATTTCATTTCAAGTTTCAAAATGTGAATAAGTATTCGTGTATCTAATGCAAAATTTGATATATTGGTTAAAGGAATTCCTACAAAATTATTTTCCACAGGTCTCTAGGTCTTCGACAAGGATGCACCTTATCACCCTTTATTTTAATTATTTCACTGTAGGGACTTCAGTTTGCATTTTGCTGTGTAATACAGTGGATGGGCCAATACAAGTATATTTATTACTAGAAGGAAGTGAAGGTTACTCATATTATTTTTTGTCGATGACATGTTACTATGATTATCTCAGCAGGAATGGAGACACATTTATGGTATTATTAACTCCTTTGTATCAATCTTGAATCTCTTAGAATGATAATAAATCTCATATGTGATTTCACATCTGCATGATGCACCTGTACTCCGGGAGATTTCTTAGATTTTTGTAATCAGACCGATTGATGCTGGTTTTAAATATCTTGGATGCTGTTCAAACCTCTATTGTTATGGAATTAAGGATTGAGTTGTATTATAGAGAAATTACATTGTAAAATTTGATCATGGGCACACAAAAGGATTCTCCCCCGAGGCATACTTACTATAGTTTGAGCAAACCTTCAAAACCATCCTTGTAATACTTGTGATTCATCTTTTCGATCCGCCTAACAATATCATTAAAAGGATCCGCTCCATCATCTCCACTTATTTAAGGTAACTATGATAAGAAAACATCATTTTAATAGCATGACGATTATGACTAAGAGGAAAGAGGAAGGAGGATGGGAATCCTTTATTTTGACTTATGAGTCGGGAATTACTTATGAAATTTTATCGTGGCTCTAAAATGCATGGCTATGGTCTCTAGCATAACATCATCAAATATAAATACCTCCAAATAAATTGATGATATCATGGATAAAGGCTGGTACACACACCCCACATGACATATCCTATATTTGGAGGAGATTTATGAAGGTTCACCCATGGCTTATGAGAAATATTTAGTGGAAAATTGGAAAAGGTGCAAACATTGAAATTAAGCTTAGATCCACTTGTGGATTTACAGTGATCATACCTTTACACGTACCTTTTGTGAAAATCCATAATTTGGGCATCACTATGTTAGTTAACATTTATACAAGACATATCATTCTCTTCTATTAGCTCACGACTGCAAAATCGATTATATGGGGATTCAAGGTAAATGAAATATCTATGTCTAAGACCTCACATGCGGTAGCATATTTCTGATCGAAACGAGGATAAACATGTATGGGAACTACAATTTGGTGATGGGTCAAATAAAGGTATGAGATTCACAAGTTTTAGTGGTTTCTAATTGATCTGATTTCTCCCCGCCACTTTTCAACTAGGCCTGGGCAGACTGAAAATCATGGAAAAACTTCAATCGATATGAAAATTACACACAAAAAATTCACTAATATTCTTTTTAATGTTACACACAGATTCTATGTAAATTCCATCTATCAAGACAAAGGTATATTTTTCCATTCATCAGAGGATTTGTTCACGTTTCTACAACTCATGGAATTTGTGGTCACGATATGTTTTACAAGAGGAATATGTGTAACAATGATGATAACTAATTTTTTATTTCAAGATAATTTTTGGTTAAGATATAGGTTTTGGGATACTTTCTTAACGGTCATGGTATTTGATGTAATTTTTTAGCACAGTCAACAATCAAGACCAAAAGGTTTCATCGAGTTCCCATAATCCTAGCATTACAGAATGAGAAGGGGCCTTAAGACCACATGGCATACGTGTTAGGCCCATAGGGAAGGCAAGGAGAGAAATTGATAGGAACCCCAAGAGTTGTGATAAGGTGTTTAGGGGCCCCATTATTACAACCCATAATCCTTTAACCCATAATGAGTAAATTTATCCCCCTTAACCCCAAATCAATAATCCATTAACCGCTTACAAGCCATAACTCACAACACATTAACCCCTTGATCCCTTAAACCCTAAGCGAATAACCCCTTAACTTAGAATCCTCGGTTCCTAATCCCTAACTCCTTATCATCTTAAACCCCACCCTTAACCATTTTTCCAACCCGTAAAACCCACAAACCTAACCCATAACCCTTAACCTCATGACTTATATATCCCATAACCCTTAAGAAATTAACCTAAATCCCCTAACCCTGCCATTGGTGCTTAACCCTTAACCCCCGAAGTCTCTTAACCACTAAGGAATTAGCCTCCTAACCCCTACACCCCGGACCTCTCTCAACCCCCTTAACCCATAAATCATTATGCCCTAACCCTTTACCCTTTACCGCAAACTCGATGCCTAAATCAGAAACTTTAGCCCTTCTAGAACCCCTAAGCCTTTATCCCAAAGCATAGGTGCTCAAACACTCATATTCTTGGTCATATAAGGTTTTTTCCACTAACTACTTATAGGGATGGGGTTGATATTTATACTCTTCCATCATATGGCTCACATTGATTGTGAAAATATGTTTAAAGGTTGTAATGGTCACCAATTCATTTGTAGCATGAAGTAGAAGCATTCATTTTTCCCAGTGGAACATGGGTCAACTTATATCCCCAAATTGATACGCATCTATTGGATACTGGACTCTACAACACCGAAGTTTACGTAGTTATCGATCGGGCCTAGGATTTACATCCAAATCGGCCCATGATATACGAAAGTAACCTAGATCTAAAACTTCCATGATTTTTGTTCAAAAGTGGACAAATTTCCACTTCTACATTAAATGTGACCAAATTTATACGAAAAAAATATAGGGAAATGATGGAATTTGACCAGAAATTTCCCTTCATGTATTTATTTTTCCCATTAAATAAATTTAACATTTTTGCGTGAATGTCTCTTGTGATGTGTCATAAATTTTCCTGGCATAATTTTCCGAAAACGTTATTAATACCCTATGGCATTGGCATGAAAAACATAAATAGATTAAATTCCTATGGTTGTGATCAATAGACGTTATAAATTCGGTAACAAGCCGATCATCGACAATGGTGCCGTATGACTCAAATATTACCGATCTTGCTGCAGGGATACTTGCATGAATTTTCACGTACACATCTAAGAGAAGAGCACACTTACCTTCGCAACTATCATGGTCGTAATTAAAGAATAATTCCATGCATCATGGAATTAAGAGAGATGGAACCACCATAGCCATAAACTAAGGTAACCAGAAATCAAAAAAAATCATTTAGTTCATATTAATATGATTAATGCAAGAATTTGGTTATATTTATTTATTTAGCATTGAAGTGCTTGAACGAGGGATTCTTAGTTCAATGCATTGTCATGGAGTAGACAAAGACTATTTTCTTTGAATGGTGGCTCACTAACCTTCTCGTGGCACCCTACCTAGACAGAAAGTGAAGGATTTTATAGATAAAGTTCAAAAGATCTAGTAACATGCTGCCACCATGACTGAACCTATCTCATTCCTAGTGAGGGATTCCTAACTCTCACAGAGAAAGCCTGAACAAGATTTACAAGTATTTTTAATCATTGACAATTAAATTTAGTCCCGATTTGATTGTTAGTTTGGTTATGGAGAAATTTTGATATAAAAATATATTATTGTTATTAATTATAAAATATTATAAAGATTTAGGATTCGAGAAGTCATTTGTTTATTATGATCTTTATGTGAATGTGCTATTGAGAGAAAAGTTTTTAATAAAAAAGTTATTAGTGAAGGATTAATTTATTATCAAAACATAAAATTTTAAACATAAGGTTCCTCAACAATGGTATATAGATAAAAAATAAATAAAATTGATAAAGAGAAATACAAATTCCAACCTTGCTATAGGGATCTATATCTCGAATTTATATTAGAAATTTAATTTATACCAAAAAGAAATAAGTATCTCCATCCCTAATTTCTATTAGTGATTTATTTTTATAAGTTGTATTTATTTTTTTCAATATATATTTAGGATTTATTTAATGAGCATAAGTTCCTCGAATATTATAAAGACATATTTAGATGATGAGAAATCTTAATCATTTTATGAAGGTATGTTTAAATGATGAGAAAATCAAGATATTAAGGATTTATTTTAATAAGTTGTATCATTATATATTTTAGGATTTATTTTATGAGCATAAGGTCTTCAATATTATAAAGACATATTTAGATGATGAGAAATTTAATCATTTTATGAAGGTATATTTTGATGATGAGAAAATCAAGATATATTAAGGTAAAATAGTTGATAAATATAAAAATTCTGAAATTGAAATTAGAGATTTATTTTAATAAGTTGTATTTATTTTTTAAGTATATATTTTAGGATTCATTTTATGAGAAAAAAAGGTCTTGGAATTTTTATGAAGACATATTTAGATGATGAGAAAATTAATCATTTTATGTAGTTATATTTAGATGATGAGAAAAATTAAGAGATTAAGGTAAAACAATTGGTTAACATAAAAATTGAAATATAAATTTAGGATAAGAGAGTTGAATTTATTTGTTGATTAGTGAATTTTTTATTAATCAATGCAACATGTATTTTATACTCAAGGTAAATAATAAAAAATTTCCAAACAATAATAATGATACAATACATTTTGTTACTTCTTACATTAAGGATGAGCTAAGAGGTTTCACACTTTTAAGTGCTATTTACTCTTAGCTCGATATCCTCAAGGTGGAAGGGTATAATGCAGGATGGCCCCACTAATCCCACTGGGAACCTCGAGGTTAATGGTGCTCTTCCTGTAACTTTATTAACCCCTCCATCATGCATATTCATTGAAACATGGTCATTTCGTGACACTTGTCTATGCCTCTACCTCTGATCCGACTGGGATGAAATCCCATCACTTTTCAGAATGGATTCGTTCACTTGAGTTCAAGAAACTTCCTCCCACGTCTTCATTCAATATTTTTCTCACTTCACCGAGTGTGTTCTGGATCTCAGTAACCAATCTTGGAGCTACAATTTGTTCTTCAAGGCTGACTTTTCATGCTTAAAAAGGTACTTCAAAGGTCATTTGACTGGTATATTTGGTTACAATGTTGTGTAGTAACTGTACTTTTATTATTCTTCTAATTGTCTGTTTGCACAAGCCGTTGTGGCTATTAGCTCAAGTTTTCCCGATGCTAAGTGGAATACCCACAACGACAAACACCCAAGCCTGGAATTCGCCACTATACCTATCGTTGCCTTCCTACTTCAGGGTTTTTCATTTTTGAAAATTAAGTGTTTCCATCTTTTTGTTGGGTTTTAGGAGCCACTCGGCGCAAATTTTTCTAATGAACCGTAAAATTTTGTTCCATACCGTTGTTGATCTTATTTCTGTGGTTTTAACTTCAGATGTAGGTTATTTCTAACCTCACACTTACTATTTTATCACTCGTTGTTTGGTGCGAGTTTATTGTTTTTCACTTAGGGCTTGCTTATTCATTCTACTAACCGGAATCTTGCCTCTTCTATAACCAAGTTCCAACTTTCAAACACAAAGGGTAATTTCATTTTTTCATCGACATTTCTCAGGGTTATATGGAATTGACGATTTTAAGGTTCATACTAACTAGATATACCCAAATAAATATTTATAGGTTTTTCTTTCTATGTTCAAATACACATGGATCGGATTGTCTCGCTTTTCCCCGGCCCGATAAACACACACACACACACACACACACACACACACACACACACACACACACACACACACACTCACATATGTATTATAAATTAATGTTAAAATTTTGATATATGCTAATGGCGAGTGCCCTTAATATCTACAAATTTGGCCTGGTTTATTTAAAATGTAATGATTCATGGTGTTTTTGTTTGGTATAGGAATTTGAATGGATTACAAAAGCTATTAATGTTATGTCTTCGATTTGATTTGATAATCATTTTTTCACCGCATGTTGAAATATTCTAGGCTGATGGTTTTTGCTTACATAGGTGTTCCAAGTCTTGTAATGTTCATACTGTAATGAATGATAATATGGTAATTTCCTATTGATTATTGTCTGCTTTTTGAATTGCACAACATATGTCACATTTTGTTTCTTATCATTTCATCTCATATGAAATATAAGACTATATATATATATATATATATATATATATATATATATATATATATATATATATATATATATATATACATATATTCTCGCTATGTTTTATTATTAACTCAATTTTTTTCCATTTTCTTTCAAAGGAAAGAAAAGTCTTGTGGCTTCGTTATAGAGTTTTTATCACCCGGAATTAGTGTCTAGTAAGGCTTAATAAACCAAATTACTCTTTGTATTTTTTGTCACCTATACAAAAATTACCCCCACATAAGCCTATTGTTATAGACTAACCTATGAAAATAGTTATTTTCATCCCACAAGGGTTAAATCCTATCCATTCTCTTAATTATCTACTTGTTATGCTTTTCAAGGAAGAAAACAACCTTACACTCCTCATCGTCAAACATCCCTTCCAACGGCTCCTTAATAGAGAGTACCTCTAGTAACCTACAACAAGGAAACAATCATGTAGCCTCGTAATAATATGCAGGCTTAGCTCATAGTCACCTATAGTCCTTTAATATAGTCACATACAAGCAAGAGACAAGTTACTCCTTGTATTTTTATACTATACTTAATCCACAAACATATGTAAAGATCATTAACATACATTCCATATATATATATATATATATATATATATATATATATATATATATATATATATATATATATATATATAAACGTGCACTACACATTTTAGTTTTCCGACATTTCCTTGGTACTTTTATAGACACTATATTTTACGTATTCCTTTATGTGTTCCTCTAAAACAAAAAGACAAAATTTAAATTACTTAAATTATATGATGCAATCCACCCAAAACCTCATCCAAGAAGACCACACCTCCCTTCTAATGAGAACAAGATATTACGTCAATTTCTCCCCCTTAATATTTTCACTTCAGATAGTGACTTTTACTATGATCTATCATTACCAATGATTGTGCATCACGACTCCATCCAAACCTATAACATAAAGACTTAATCCGACTTAGATCCTTCCACCGGTTTTGATCTAACTCAAGAAGATGCTCTCCACGCAGATTTTTTCCTCCTAAATAGCGCTTCTTCGTAATATATTTCATCTTCTTTCCTTTCTGCTTATCTCTCTCTCCCTCCTTCCTAAAAAAAGAAAAAGAAACACCTTCTTCCATCGAGATATTTAATATTTAGGATATTTAGATGATAAATATCTTTAATTTTCAAGAAATAGGAAAAAAAATTCTATGGTATTTCCCAGAGTTTATGACCTTAAAAAAAATGAAAATAAAACAATAATAATTTGTTTTAAAAAAATTAAAGTTTCATTAGGATCTTAACTAAGATCATGAGTCAATAAGTTTGTAACAAGTGAATAATAGTAATTAAAACTATCTACAACAACCTGGGGTGTCACATCTCCCCCTAATTCGATCACCGGTCGAGTACTACTCTAACCATCATTTACGGTGAAGATATTTTAATTGACTATGGCTTATACAAGATTAAATCAACATGTTAGTCCACTGACATAGTGCATAAACACATAAAAAATAAGTAAATGAACTTAACATATGAAGAAGCACATGCACGTATGTAAGAGAGAGACAACCAACTGGTAATAGAGTCTACCCTCCATCTCTTTAGGGCTGTCATACTTCCATTCACAATTGGAATGCAAATCTTCATATATTCCTTCTTCAAAGCAAGCTCTCCAAGATTTCTTACTTTCTGCTTCCCATATCGATCATTAGCTAAGCATTATGGCTCTCAATAACTAAGCATTCTCTCCTTCTTCTCCCTTCTCATGACTTACAAGGAATATATATAGTTTTCCCTCACCCACTTCCTCCAACAAAGAGAATTAATTACAAGACCAAAAATTGTACTACTCTAAGTACAAGGAAGGAAAAACAATATCCATGAAAGTAGGTTTTCCAACTATCTCGTGCCCGTAATCGGGAAAAGTATCAAACCACCTAAAGACTCTTCAACCACACCCTTGATTCTCTCAACCTACAATTAAGAAAAATAGAAGGGAATGGGTTGAGGTGGTTTCTCACATAAAACCAATTTAATCACATTAAATGGACAATATGTGTGAGACAAAATTTATCTCACAAATATTAATCATTTATATCAAAGGTGGGATAATAATGCACGAGTTTAATAAAGGCTCATAAAATGCATAGTTAAATGCAAGAGCATCTCATGAAACATTAATCATAATTTCACCCACTTAAGAACTTTGTCACCAAATTCCAAATCAACATGGCACAAAGCTCTTTCACGTGCAAAGATTCCTTCGCATCACACCCCACAAAGAAAATTTTGGTCTCCAAAAGTATTAGCTTCAATCCATCATCAAATACTTGCAAATTTCTTCCAGTACATTCCCACATGACTCCTTCCCACCGATGTACATCCGAATTTAATGCAATGTCAACTCCATAACCGTTGTAATGCGATGTCTAGAAAGGCACATCCACAACAATTCTTCACCCAACGTAACTGTAATCAGATGCAAAGTTCACATCAGCTTCAAAGTTGTAACACAAATGTCCGAAAAGGCACAGCCTTCTTCAAGATTCCCTCACACGGCCCTTCGTAATCGTAATGGCGTGCCATATTCGCTAAAGTTGCAGCATGTAGCCGATTTGTACCTTTACATCTTTGAAACACTTTACAAGAGTTCATTACAAGTTTACATGTAAAAATGTATTGTATAAATCGTCATTCAACTTTATTACAAAGAAGCAACAAGGTTTAAAATGCGCAAAAATACGCTCTCACTCTCCCTCACATAAGAGTGGCTAAAATAAGCATTTTACAATGCTTTACAATCATCTTTACATCACAACGTTCATGTTGGAAACTATGGGTTTTACATGGCATTCAAAATTTACATGCCAAATTTTTCGATGCCAAAATATGGTGGCAACTATGGTCCTTTGCATGGCAATAATTACAAAGAAATTTCATGCGCTAAACATGTGCATAAAGGGAAAAAGTACCAAGTTTTCAAACCTCTCCTTTTACATAATGTGCACATAAACAAAGAGCACTAATGGTGGGGAAAATAAAAATTCCACCCTTATGTGCTAAATAACATATGCACTTGGAAGGTGAAAAGTCAAGTCAAATCCCCCATTACAAAACATGTGCATCAAAGGAATATGAGTTTAAAAAAAATAAACGACACTATAATGCACAATACCATTTTAGAATATAGCATGTGCATGTGGCATGGAGTTTTTAATAATCTAAAAACTAAAATATAACAAAACCCACCTTAATTAGGCCATGCGCCTCATAACAAAAGGGTGTCTCAAAGTTTTAAAACCCAAAAATTTTAATCTAAGTCTCGACCCCATCGTGTATGAATTAATTGGTCCCTCATCCTCATAATTCTATAAACAAAATGAAAATCAAGCGGCAAAAGTTAGCATGTTTTAATTAGCATCCAAATCTTGAGGTATATCAACTACGCATAACAAAACTCTTGGCACAAATGAAAGAGCCCGAAGTTTCTTTTAACTTTGCACATGGCACATTAGTGAACACCCGAGGTAGCTTTAGACTTCAATGGAGGATTCTTAGCAATCGATGGAAGGGTGGGATATTGGGATCAATCTCAAAGGCCTCCTCTCTGTTCAACACTTATGTGGCTGCGTCTAATCAGATTCACGGCTATTCTCAGTCCACGGACAACGGAGGGGAAGGCACCTTCCAATAAACCACATGGAGTCGGGAATGGAAACATTCGAAACGAAATATTGAATGAATTTACGACGGAACGTGATTATAATTATGGGGAGTATTCACCTTATTGAAGAGACTACGTTCCCCTCTTACACCCCACTAGATAGTCTGTCTGTGGACGCTGGAGAGTAGAATACAACTAGGGATGCTTATCACTTACTCACTAATAGAATGAACACCGAAGTCTTCTTCTCGAAGTTTAGATCCCCTTCATCAAATATGATCCGGACGCCGAGTTTTTAGATAGATCTAAATCTCTATGTTAGACTTCCACAAAAGGTCTCCGGAAAGAGAGAGCCGAAATTAATGTACATTGCGAACATCTTACTTCAAACATTGTCTCTCGAATGCAACATATCAAAGTTGGCCGTAGAAGAAATTATTCTCGGAAAACAAAGTCGAAGAAAACTTTAGATGCCACATCAAATAGTCCTCTTAACACTTTGTCTCAATGCATTTCTCCCTCTTTCTTCCAACTTTTGGAAAACTACGGTAATGGATACTTTCCCATGCTGCTCTAGCATCAAGAACACGTTACGGAGATTTTGATATAAAAATTCAATGAAAACAAGAATGTCGAGTTTCATCACAAGAATGCTTATTTTGTGGCACCAAATCCGGGCGTGCTTAGTTTAGGTCATGCATCTCTTGCTAAAACAAGAGGATTTGTTTGCACCAAGGCCAAAAATGTAGTTGAAATTTTCTTCGCATGTTCCCTCTCCAAACAATTACTAAAAAATATTTGTGCCACTCTGAAAAACAAAATACCTTTTAGAAAATCACCCGGGGAGGGAGAACAACATGTAAATCAAGCTGCAAGGATATGCTACCAAGCCTCGATGTTTATCCCCGTGAGATGCCAAGACAATCAATAAAGCTGTCGCCAAAAATCTTGTGCACCAAATCGTAGCTCAATGTGCCACTCGATGAAAATTACATGACGAGTCCTTGAGGTGCGATAAACTGAAATGTAGATGACGAGAAAATCAACATGCATTAGCGGCATGCGATATTGCACGAAGCACGATACATGCAGTACGGATCCAAGTTACCATTTCATCCCTACCAACATATTGAAAAAAAAATTAGAAGAACGATGGAAGTGAAGCTATCATCCAACCCAAAATTACGCAAGTGAAGCTTTCCTACTAGAAGCTCGCAAAGCCCAAATTCTATGTAGAACAAAAAAGGCCTAACATGTCAAAATTATTATGTAGATTGGGATTCACTGCGAAGGGATTCAAAAGTTTTATGGTATTCATTGTTATGAGATGGGTATGGATCCCCAATTCCTCCGAAGGAGTGGCTCGTCTCTCGAAGGCTCCAAAGTTTTTCCCTCTGTGGGAAGGAGGTGGGGAAAATGATGAGGGCACAAATCCAACATCAAATGACATGAATTGAAGATTTGGGTTATTGGATAGGCCTCATACGGGCAGTTTAAAAGGAGGGGTTTGAAGGCCTTGTCGGTTGGGATATAGGAATGCGCCACCCGTGGTAGGAGATTCCATTAGGCAGGCACATTAAACTCTGCAGAACCAATTCTTAAAAATACCGTTTAATGCAAACCCAAAATCCTAAACAAAATATACACACATGGATATCCTTCTTTGGTAGTCATTAGAGTAAATTTCTCCACTTGAAAGTAATATCTCCATGCTTAATGCGCAATGGCTTCAACGCAGGGTCTGTAATGGCGTATGATTAATAACATAAACAATACCAAAAATACACTTTGATTTTACCTGATCCATGACTTGGGCATTCAAAGAAATTGAACAGTGTGCAATTTTCACAAAGGATCTCTCAATTTAGACTCGAGATTTTTGCAAAATCAAAGGAGAATGGGAATGCAAAATTTATCTAACTCCAAATAACATAGGGTATAGATGAAACTCAAATTTATGATAAATTCCCCTTCGAGTGCAGACTATCCAATGCGAGGAGGAAGTAGGGGCTGGCTTTCCCCGTGACTTTACGCAATTGCATCGAAAGTGAAGCTACGAGATGTGTGTGTGTTAGGGTCTCGATCCTTCGATAGTAAAAAAGTGTATTCAACAACGAGAAATTCTTTTCAAATGAGTAAAAATAGACATTGCGGAAACCTCATGAACTACTTACAAAACCACACGACCAAGCACTTTATTCTTGTAATTTTTATTTTCGAATGGTGTATGGAGCCTCCTTCTTCACGAGGTCGTTCACCATATGTCCGTTTTACTTGACTTGTATGGAAAATTTTGCAGGGTGCAACTTCCAACACTTCTTCTCCTAATGGCCAACGATTTTATGGTAAACTACATAAATTATGTCATTTAGCTCTATCTCGGTTGTGTGACTATGTCTTCATGATAGTGAGTATTCGGAATCGCTTTCTAATTCTTCTTCGTCTCACTTCTTGTGGACACATATGTCTTCTTAACCCACACTTTATTTGTATGATTCTTAACTACAACATGATTAGAAGTTCTATGAAAGTAACCATTTCTCTTATATGAAAAAGAAGAATTTGAATGACCGATATACGTTCTCTGACTTGTCCTTGAACCGATGAGGACTAGGTGGCTTCGATTACCTTCTCTGGAATCGGGTTGATGAAGAGATGGTTTTTGCTTCGAAGCTACCTTCAAGCATTCTCCTTTCTCTTCTTGTCCCTAACCCAAGCCTACGAAATGGTTCTCTTGGTACAATTTCCACACTGGTGCCAGGTGAATCCTCTGGAAATTTATGCCAAGTCCACCTCCTCTATACCCCATCTTTGTGAGGATCTTCATGCCAACATTAGTTTCATATTGAGAGAGAACAGAACATGAAGTAACATGATATACCTTAGTTTGAGATGCAACATCCATTGTTTCAACCTTCTACAACTTCAGCCAATAACTCCTATTTGGCTCATAGAATCTCTTGAAGCTCTTTCTTATCCTTTTTCAGCTACTTGCTTGACCTCTTGCTATTTTTCAAAAGATTATCGGGTTGAATGCTATCATTCATCTCTTGCAACTCTTGCATTATTTCTGATGTAGCTTTGCTCCTTTTCCTATTCTACAAAAGCGGTTGCCTTCTTTGATACCAAACTTGATCCCGATCATGGGTCGAGCACAACTATAACCATTGTTTATAGTAGTGAAGATATTTTAATTGATTATGGATTATACGTGGTTTAAATCGAGCATGTTAGTCCATCAATTTTAGTTAGCATAAACACATAAACACAAGTAAATTAAATTGACATATCAAGAAGAAAATGCACGTAAGTAAGATAAGGAGACAACAATTGTTAATGAGTTCACCCTCCATTTCTACTGGGTCTACATCTCTGGGATGCTTTAGCGTATTGGAATTCGCATCTTCTGTATTCCTTCTTCAAAAGTAATCTCTCCAAGATTTCTTACATTCAAGCTCTTATGGCTGATCATTAGCTAAACACTATGTCTCTCGATAGCTAAGCATTCTCTCCTTTATTCTCTCCTTCTCATGGCTCACATAAGGAATATATATATATTTTTCCCTCACCCACTCTCCAACGGGGAGAGAGAATTAATTACAAGACTCGCAATTTTAGGGCCTAATTACAAGGAAGGAAAAACAAGATCCATGAAAGTAGGCTCTCCAAATATCTCGAGGAGCTCAGTAATTGGGAGAAGTCTCAAAACAACCTAAAGGTTCTTCAACCATGCCCTTGATTCTCTCAACCTACAATTGAGAAAAATAGAGAATTTGGGGTGAGGTGGCTTCTCACATAAAAACCAATTTCCCTAATTACATTAAATGAGTAATATGTGAGACAAATTTTCTCTCACAAATATTAATAATTTATATCAAAGGAGAATAATAATGCATGAGTTTAATAAAAGGCTCATAAAAAATGCATAATTAAATGCATGCAGAATCTCATGAAAAACATTGATCATAATTCCACCCACTTAAGCACTTTGTCACCAACTTCAAATCAACATGGGCACAAATCTCTTTTCATGTGCAAAGATCATCGGATCACCCCCCCCCCTTTTGCGTAACACTTTCCTCGATGTTCCGTTTCTATGTCTTGAAAATAAACCAGGGATATTTTTGTTGTATAAAGCTTTCATCTTCGCGAGTATCATTCTATGGGATAAAGTGCCTCCATTTGCAATTTAATTTTGTGATAGCTCGTCTTCCGCATCATTATTTCCCTTCGTTCTAAAATAACACGAGTAGGTTCTACCCGGAAACTCTCCATTCGGTTTGACCTATCCAACTAGTCATATACAAGTTATTATTTTATTTGAACTTTAATTCAGACATACATAAAAAAAATATTCAACTACACTCTCATCGCACATCCCTGCAGGGTTAATGATGTATCTAAGGTGATATATCTATATATATAATAATGAAAACATGAAACACATTGTGGATTTGGATATGGCTAGGTGATAGTAAAATATGGTATTCCATCATCCAAAACTCGTTTCAAAGATCTCGAAAAGGGTTCACTATAGCGAGGGGCTAATTTTGTACAACCTCTCGCATACGAAGGTACTCTTTTTCGGGGTTTAATTCTCACATACATGTGGTCTCGAACGTGAAATTCCCTATAGTGTTCTCTTATTTTCAGCATTAGCATTTTTTCTATCTTGAGCATATTTTAAATTTTGTCACACCTTTCGACTATGTGCTCCATCTTAGCTAACATATCTAGTCCCAATATTATCATAAAGGGAGTGCTCCAATTCATACTGTGTTCTACACCTCTTTCCACAGAGTACTTAAAACTAGTCTTTAGTCTTAAATATTTTTACAAATGTACTTGAATATGTTATGCCAATATGGTGGATTTACGTTGTGAGGGTCTCTAGACTCCTCTACTCCGAGCATTGTTGTTGCACTAGTAGGGTGTAGAGGCTGGGTTGGATCTGCGGACTCCTTTGAACCTAAAAATATGTTATGTATGAAGAGGTGGAGATTGGGTTAGATCTCTGGACTCTACGTACTTGAACATTGCTATGGCAAACAGAGAGGGAGATCTGATTAAATATGGACTCTTATACCTAAACAATGTAATACCAACGGGGGTGGAGATTGGGTTAGATCTCTAGAATCCACTGCACTACGAATACTATTATACCGTAGGGGTGGAGATCTGGGTTAGATCTCTAAGAATCCGTTTGTATCTGGAAACATTTTTATGTACAGAAAGGTGGAGATCATGTATATATCTCTAGACTACTTGTACTTGATATACATATTGATGCTAGCGAGGTTGAGATCTGAGGTTAGACTCCCTATACTTGAACAACTGCGTGTGCGAGTAGGGTGGAGATAGGGTTAGATCTACAAAGTCCTTTGTGAATTTAATATTGTTATGCCATGAGCGAGTGGAGATCAGAGTTACATCTTTGGACTCCTTGTAGCATTCTGGGAAAATTGTTATGTAAGAATGGTGTGAAGATCAAATTAGGTCTCTGTGGACTCCCACATGACACGAACACTATTATACTCAAAAGGGTGGAGATCGGGTTGGATCTCTAGATTCCCTAGTAGATGAACATAGGACTATTCCCGAGGAAAGGGTGGAGGTTGGATTAGATATTTGGAATCCATAGATGTTTGTAGTCGGACATACTTCATGAGCTAGGGGGTGATAGTCGCATGATAAAATTATGTCAATGGTTGGGAGGAGAATCATTGACTATGTCACGGTGCCCTATACTAAATTTGAATCCATCCCAAATCGAGGTCTTGAAGGGCTGAAACAAGTCCGTCTCAAAAAGTCTTCAAGTCTGATCATGGAAGCAACTAATTTAATACATTTTCATATTCTTTAAAAAGACCCTCTTAATGAGCGAAGCAAAATAACTCTACTGACTTTGTCTAATCTAGTATCCAATGAATGCATGACATAAGGTACGCATTTTCCACCATGTTGCTATACAAGCTGTTGCACTCCGAAAATGCAAACACAGCAATGCCGATGTCCTCCATGCTAGATAAAGTTAATAATAGACCGAATGAAAATGTACATATATGAAGTCTGAACAAGTCATCACTTACACCTCCTTCTAGGGGAATCAAAATGGAAACTATGCCACTTAATGAATATCTAATTAACGAATTACAAATTCGCCACTGAAGTTAAACCTAGATTAAATCGCTTGTCAGGAAATGTTGATCTAAAAATCATCAAAAGAAATCAGATGGGAGAACACAATAGTAGAAATCCAAGATTGCTTCGAATGCCCTTCGTCAATTTCTAGAACAAGAAAAATTATTTTCGTTAGATTGTGAGTTGTTAAAGACAGGAGAACTATAAAATTTTATTCTGCAGATTCTGCCTTCCTCTCAAGGAATTTAAAGCAGAAAACATTTAAATATAGTTTTACATTTTAAGGATAAAATATCTAGATCCTTTCATCGTTACACCTATAATTTCATTTAACATACATTGATATTTGCAAGTTAGATCTTTAGGTTAGACCACTGTAGAGCATAATTTCGAGGGGCATATGCTAAAATTATAAATAGGATCTTGGGGCTTTACTCATAATTGTACAAATATGTATATGTTATTTTCACATAGAAATGGTTTCCCATATGAAATCAAACCCAAATAAGCTACAATACTAGGGAAGGTTTACTCAACATCTCATCTGCAAGCTCTCTGCACAAAAATAATGACTGATAAATGAGGCGAGGCAGGATTCTGAAGATGTAATATAAGGTTATATTTTTTTATTTTTTTTGGTTAAATTTAATATAATTCATTTGTTTTAAAATGGTTCCACATAAAGCACTAGTTGTTAGAACCTTATTTTCCATCCTGAGAGTTTACTTAAGACACCCTGACGTCACCTTGTTGAAGCACCAATTTTCTGCCCTAAGAAACAAATATTAGTAGGTTCATTGCTCCCTGTACACTAAAAAGGAGAAATGCATATCCCTTTGCCTTACTCCAAGGATCAATGATTACTTAATGGCTTCAACAACATTGCCCTGGTCAAGATTTTAGATTTTCTCATTTTTAGGGGATCAGTTTGAAAAGGTTTGAATTACCTCATCTAATGGCCTGAGAAATTACACTACATCTTAATTTCACTAAGACATAAGGGTCTGGAGTCTTCCTCTCCTCTTCTCAACAAGTCTATGTAGTGAAGTTATTCCTAAGGGATATAGATAGAGAGATACATAACTACATGCTGCTTAAAAATATTAGAGAGATTTCCTGTTGCCATGAGTTTTCCTATGGCAGAAAGAAAGCTCTCTCTAAAAGTTTTCAGCAGTATGTAGTTACATATATATCTCTGGAGTGGCTTCATTATATAGATTTGGTGTGGAGAGGATGAATCTAAACCCCTAGGTCTTGGTAAATTCAGACTCCGTTATGTGTTACAAAGCCATTATATGAGGCAATTCTAACTTTTCAAAATGATCCCCTTGAAAATGAGAAAATCTAGAAGCTTGACCAGGTCATCACTTTCTATTGAAGGGAATTAAGCAATCATCACTCCTTGTCAGTGTACAAGGAGTGATGAACCTGCTAATATTTGTTTCCAAGTGCAGAAAAATGGTACTTCATCATGGTGTCTTTAAGGTAAAATCTTAGGATGGAAAATAAGATTATGAATTTCATCTTTTTCCTCCAAAATTTCCATATTCGACATATTTTTCATCTATTCATCTATGCTCATCTAGAATCACCAAAGGTTGTACTTTTTTTTGTAATGGATTCTTAATGTTGATCTCCACGAAATTTCTCCTCCTCAAAAATCACATCTTGGTTGTAAGCATGGGTGTAGGTATGTTGATGTTCAGACGAAAACCACAACTTGTATCCCTTGATTTTCTAGGGGTTACCTTGCTATTAATGGTGGTGGATTCATACTCATTTTGAATAGCCAATAAAGGGTCAAGGAATTTGACCAATATGCTATCAAATTTTGTCTTATCCACCTTAGCCACATACATGCATGTTTCACACTTGAGAAACCTAAGATGCTCAAGAGAGGGCTTCTTTCCACTTCGACTTCCTCTAGTGTCATGTCACCCAAAATTGAACTTGGTGACATATTAATTAAATATTTAGTTACAGCAACTACTTCAGCTCAAAATCCTTTGCTTGAGCTACATTGCCAAGTTTTGTCTTATACACCTTAGCCAGATACATGCATGTTTCACACTTCAGAAACCTAATATTTGCAAGAGAGGGCTTCTTTACACTCTGACTTCCTCTAGTGTCTTGTCACCCAAAATTTAACTTGGTGACATATTCATCAAATAATTAGTTGTAGCAACTGCTTCAGCTCAAAATCATCTTCTTAAGCTAGCATTATCTCTCATTCTTCATGCATTTTTTATCAAGGTCTGATTTGGTCTCTTAACATGGCCATATTGCTCGAGACAATGTAATTAGTTGTAGTAACTGCTTCAGCTCAAAATCCTTTCTTAAGCTAGCGTTCTCTCTCATGCTTCATGCATTTTTTATTAATGTCTATTTTGGTCTCTTAGGATGGCCATCTTGCTCGAGACCATGTGTAGTTGTCTTCAAGGGTGAAATTCCCCAAGACTTTCAAAATGCCTCAATTTTTTGGGAACAATACTCACCACCATTTTCAAATTTTAATCTTCTTCCACACCTATAGCAGATATTTTAATCATAACTATTGACTTTCAAAGGATTTTGCATCCTATAATATCTATTTTGTCCAATATAGAAAACAAGTTCTCATAGTTGGCATTTTTTCATTGAATCTGTCATGAAAAATATTATTTTTTACAAGCCTAAAAGTATAATCTAACATGGTTTTATTATATACACGTTTTTTCTGCAAGAAATGTAGTGCTGCAATTACACCTGAAAAGTCATGTGAGTGATCCATTATTTGACTATCAGAAAACCTCCATATACTATTGTAACACAAATTGGGGATGTTGGCATTGGTTTAGGTTTTGTTGCACCCGGATGCAAATGTTTAATCTTGGTGCTAGTGTTAAGCATGTGATTTATACATAAACTATTCTTGTGTTGGTGTAGAATTTTACTCCCATATTTTTTTGAAGTTTTTCACATATCAACGATCTTTTGACTTGGTCGAATGCTTGATCATATGATCAAAATTCCTTACTTAGGAGTTGTTTTCCCCCTTTAATTGAAAATGCAGTAATGGAAACTACATCTTATTCGATTATGTAGTATTCCATTTTTTTTCTAGCAAAAGTACTCTTAATTTGAGAAAGACGAACTATACCCAATTGTTTGCTTCCTATGTTATTCAAAATTATTTTTCCCTCGACTCAGTATCAAGCTTTGCAATGATCCCCTCAATAAATGTAGTAATAATCTCATTTTCGTACATATTTAATGCCTATGATTGAAAGAGCTTTAGAGAAATTGCTTGAACACAAAATAAATGCTTGTGTATTGTGAAAAGGCTAGCCAAAACTTACTATGTTGTATTTTCTTTAAAATGGTGGATGGATATATTTGAGAGGTTTTAGCTTTTGATCCTTCTACTTGAAGCACACTTTTTGAATGTAAATGTAGACCTTGTCCTCTTCTTGGAATTGATATTTCAATTTTGTGTAGTTCATGTTATGCGTCCAGCCTTCAAAGTTCCTTCCGCAATGTACCATTCCACAAGTAACCTTCCAAGCATGAAAACATGGTACTTTCCAACCTTCGAACGCTCACCAAATGTATAGGTGATGTTTTGAATTGGACTATCTGGCCTTCAAAGGCTTTCCAAACATGGAATTTATACCCCCAAATCCTCCCCCATGAGGACAATGTGGGATTTATAGCCTTCCATGTGACCTTCCAACATGCCACACTCCATGATTATGAAGTCTCTTTAAGGTGAATGTTTGGGGCTTTTGAGAATGATTGATAAGGTTTGAAAATAATAGGAATATCTGTCAAACAACCCCATGATATCTTTGATACATGAACATGAATCTTCAAACAAATAAAATTCCATCAAGAAAACAACTCCTACAAAGGTTGGCCCACAATGGAAATATTTTTTAAATACCTTCCAGAGGTTGGCCTACAGAAACTTAAGTCAGGATTCACCTAGAACAGAGATAATTGCATTCAAAACGTCATACATATATCCTCAGAAACCTCAAATTAAAGTGAAACAAAAATATTCTAATTCTTGTATAGGTCCAATGAGTGAAAGGTTCACTGGTGGCATGTGTGCATATGTGTGTGTTGATTCAATTATTTTTAAAACTCGCTTTTCACTTCAACCCAACACAGGTTTTCTCATACTATTTTATTTACAGTCGTACCAAAGTCTTGGGTAGTGTTATCCACATTTTTAAACTCATCTTGTTGAAATTCATCCCTTTTTTGTTACATATTTACTACAAGTTGGTATTTTTCACTTATCTCCAAACACAGATATACTGCACAAATAGCTTCAAGTAATGAGATAGTTATACATATGTATTTCTAATTCTTGATTAAGTTTCAATATTATGTTTTCCCTTTACAAGGATTTGATATGAATGCCCCACAATAATTGTACAGAACTAGTATCCATCTAGTGCCTTATAAGACATGGAAGATCTACTTCAGATGTTGCCTAGTTTTTTCAGTTGTCTAATATCTCCAACGGCCTTGTGGACAACAATGTTGTATGGTGACATCTTGGCTATACATTTCAAACAGCACCATAATTCTTCTGAATGTAATACCGTGTCTACTCTTCACACTAGGTTACACTTCATTTCAGGATCATCACTTATACCAGATGATGTTCCAGCCATGGGATTAGTTATCTTAGTTATCTTCTTCTATATAAAATCAAACTTCCCATAAGTGTCTGTCAAACCGTAGCCTTGTCTCTAATTTAGGAGAAAACACATAGACTGTCACGTCCATCATCAGAGTTGGTAGAGGAAAATCATAGTAATAGAATTCCAAACATTTCACCGATCTCCTCTATCCACAAATTGTGGGATAATTTTGAGGGAAAAATTTCTTATGATACCCTCATGCAAAGTAGGGGGTAACATATTCCTCCTATTGGGCACACACATCCTTCTTGGGATCACTTGAGAACCCAAAACTCTCAAGATAAATTTGTAAAAGTGAAGTCCATAATCCAAAGTAACCAATTCATCATCTCCTGGCTGCCATATTCATTTCCATTGTGTTTGATCATTGTTAAAAATAGAGACACATTAAAATCCAAATGAAAATATGTTGGATCCCCATCACCTTTAGATCGAATGATCCATTTTCTACAACTCTCATATTCCCAACAATTTCATCCTATGTAATAGCATCTTGAGAATGCCCATTTCTTCCACAAAGAAGAGAGATGGCAACCAATATTTTAGGGTCTCTCTCAACCATTTGAGTGGACTATTTTATTAAACAAAGTATGCTCTTCACTAAAATTTATATTAATATTTGTTGTCAAGCCATCTGATATATGATATCTATGATATATGATAACTGAACAGAAACCAATTCATACCATTCACCCTCTCCTTTTACCTTATTGTTTCATGTGAGAAAACCTTGCTTGCACTTTCCAGAACAAGAAAAATCCTATCATTACATGTTGTATGGTGATTTGCACATGTTCAATTTCCCTGATGCATATCGTTTGAGGTCTTCAAAGTTTGGTTTTCTTCAAAATTGTCATAGTTGTGATAAAATGGTGACGTAATAATTTAATCATTACAAAATATAAAGGTAGAATTAAGCCCTCATCAAAAGGTTGATTTGGTATGATCCCTTTAGAAATTGCTTTACTATCCTCTTCATAAATAACCCTATCATTCTCTGCATTGGGGTTGGATTGATCACACATCACATTAGTTGTGTTGACATTGAGTACTCGGAAAAGAAAACAACTCACAGACGAGTATGATAAATGTTCTTTAGTGTCATTTGTATGCTCATATTCATCATAGATATGACTGGATTCAAAACACACAACATATGATATTCGTTTTCTTTGCATAAATAATGAATATGGATCCATTATGTATCAGGGCTATTATGTTATTCCTCTTTTGGATCTGTAGTAGTCTACTAGCCTCTTAAATTATGCCAACAGTGCTATCTTCCTCAAATTTTGAGCTCAACACTTTATTCATATCAATAGAAACATCACCACAAGATAGGTATTCACCCTCTAAATTGTATTCCTTATCTGTATGATTATCATGTTAAATGAGATGAGGGAGATCTTCTTCTTACAATGCCTTTTCATCTTCATCCATTCCTTCCCTTAACAGCACAGGGTCTTCTTCCTCCACAAAATCTCCATCATTATCTTCATGGATGCCATCATTTCCTACAAAAGGACAAAAAAACCTTCCTAGTGCAATGTTGCCAACAAGTGATGGTCATGATCATCAAATTTCTGAAATCTTGGGTGACAATGTTTGAGGAAGATTTCAACTATATTTTTGAGAGAATGTATTCTCTTTGGACTGCAAGAATTTTTGAGCCATCCATTACGCTATTATACCAAATAAAGTTTAAATAATCTGATCATGACATATTCATGTCTTTCTTCCAATTCTGAGATATACCTCATAAATGCTAGGACATGTGGAACATCATTAAAAGAGTTCACTCCAAATTCCTGAAGATCCTAGTTATGATGGTCCCTATTTTGGTAAAATGGGATATTTTCAACATCCAACGTTGGATATCCTTGATCATTTATGATTTCTCTTCTTTGAAATTATATCATTTATGTCATTGAGGAGTGAGCAGGAGTGCAGAGAAGTGATATTATCCAATTTGTAGAGTTGACCTTTGTTTTATCAATTTTTTAGATGCATATTTGATGCTTGTAATGATTAGATATGTCGTTAATGTTATGAAACACATATACTTAACTTGAATGTGATGAATCATATATAATTAATTTGAATTTTCACCTTATTGAAGGGAAATTGATGTGTGGCCATCATTTTATTTTACATAACTTCTTATTTAACACTAACTAAATTGAATTGATGATAAGTTAACTGAATATTTGTTTTGATATAGAGACAAACAAATTAGGTAATTGTATAGAGTTTATAGTATAAAATGGCATTATTTATTAATGAGATGATGAAAATTTTCATACACACAGACATATATGGTATAAAAATAGTAATCAACCATCCTATCATTTCGTATCCATGTGGTAACTACTATGGTATGCATCATCTCCCACTGATATCAAGCATCTTAATAGTAACACAATATGATAAGTCTAGATTATTACATATATGCAACAATTAATAGCAAGGGGAGATCTTCCGGAGCTGGTTGTCCTACTTGTTCCATTTCCAGAGCATAGTACGAGTGTCATATATGATCCCTCCACTCCTCCTGTCGCCCTGGAATGTGCCCAAGTTGAGTCTGATGTTGTTGGCCATCCTTATTGTTCGATATCCATATCCCATGTCCTCACTCTCACTCCATAGTATGTTCTCATCATAACAAGTGGGGCCCTCATACTGAATGAGCAGCACCTCCTGACATTTAGCAATAGCGCGGTGGAGAGCTTGACCATTGACTTTGTTCACCAGAGCAAAAGCAAGATGACCCACTTGGTCCCTCACTTGGTTACCCTAGCTCTCTTCCTTCACCCATTGCTGCATGCATATATATATATATATATATATATATATATATATATATATATATATATCGACATGGATCGATAAAGAAAAATATATATCATAATGCCAATCAAGAAAATATATATTAACATAATCTGTGGAGGCATCTCAAAATTTGGGATTGTTACCATTGTGGGATCATTGGGATTGTGGAAGAACGTGACGACACTACTGCATCTGCATTAGAAGACATAACAAGTGGAGCCCTCACTTAAAAGACGACACCTCCCGACATTCGACGATAGCGTGAGAGCTTGACTAGTGACTTTGTTCACGAACAAAAGCGGGGGATGAAGCACTTGGTCATTGGGTGAAAATATGAAACTATTGTCGTTTAATTCCATTGTAGTACTTGCCCAACCATTTAATTTGTCAATCCGAGGTTCGTAGGCTTATGAAGCACATGCACTATATATGCAGGACCGAAGTGGAACTAATCTAATCTAAATTACTGAAATCAAATTAATCTGGGAAGGCATTGAAACATCAATATGAAAGCGGAAATTTCATAGGGAAGCAGTACAACAGTACAACATGCGAAGAGCTGAATGAAAAACAACATATGTGGTACAACAATAAAGCTATAGCATTAAATTACAGAATCAAATGAAAACCATGAAAGCATCACAAATGAAAAAGAATATGAATCACGGATCAAGAATCCCCTTCTCCTAATTACAAGACTATCTCTGAAAACTCCAAAACTAATCTAATGAACTAATGAATTCTGAATTCTCCTCAGCTAATAAAAATGAAGAGAGAGCACTCTCTTATATACATGAAGAAGATAACCATCTCATTCAACTACTTTCCCATTATTACAATACATGATCCCTTTGAATCCTCCACACATCTCTCACATATCTTGAATAGGATATGCCAACCAAATCCTCCATGATCTTCTCCTTAGGAATAGGCATGAATAATTATCTCCTTAATATGGTGGAGGAGATATTCTAGAAGTCTCTTAGAATTAATCCTTCATATTTATCCTACACATTACAAAGCTCACACATTCTTGAGATATATATAAAAACATGTATATTTTCTAATATTTAATCATAAATTCACTTATAATACAAAAATGAATAAAGTGGAAAATAAGAAGGTGAAACCCAAATGTATTTATGAAAATGATATAATGAAAGGTTAATGGGATGATGAGATGTAAGGAATAGTGAAGGGAAAGGTGGATGGAAATACGACATTTCTAAGTCCCAACATCCCCCCCAACTGAACTTGTTGCATGTCCTCATGCAACCATGCATGGATATCTTTTAAGAACGTTTGGCATCTGAACTTTGAATTTACATGATGATGAATGTTTCCAGGATATGTGAAGGATATGAGTAACAGCTTACATTTTCTTATGGTTGGTTCTTGTGTGACAACCATGAATACAAAGAATGTTGGTTCTTGTGTTAACAACATTCATTTCATTTTCTATTCTCTTTTCTTATGGTTGGTTCTTGTGTGACAACCATGAATACAAAGAATGTTGGTTCTTGTGTCAACAACATTCATTTCATTTTCTGTTCTCTTTTCTACAATAATAATGTAAACACTCACTGGAAATCATAAGCTATCAATGTGCATAAGAAAGCCCTTTTGTAATATTCATGAAGCATGCCAATATGTATATTAATGCGTATGAAGCAAAGTGCAACAAAGTATCGTTGGAAAATAAATGTTGGTGAATGGTAAATAAGAAAAAAAATGGAGTGATAGTGGTGGAGAAATGGAATCATGGGAGTGAATATGTAGTGAATATAGTCCCCCCCCCCCCAACTGAATTGGTTGCATGTCCTCATGCAACTTGGCGTGGGTCATGAAAGGAAATGGAGCATGATGAGGGAATTTTCCAAAATATTCAAGTCAGCATATAAGGAATTGCATGATTAAAGATTAGAAAACAACATACTTCCACTTACCCAAGAATGATGAACTATGCAATAGGAATGTAGCTGCTGCTGCTGCTGAATCATAAAAACGTGACTGGTGTCGTAGCTGCAACTGTTGTAACTACAACTGATGTAACTGCAACTGATGTAACTGCTAGAACATGGAAGGTTTTACTACAGCAGGATCATGAAAATGTAACTGTGAATGTTGATGTTGCTGTAACTGGATCCTGGGAAATGAAGGAATCTGAACTGCTGATGCTGAATCATGGAAAAGATAAAGGCTGAAAGTGGAACTGTGGTACTCTCATAGATCAGAATTCATGCAGCGGTAACTGCTGAGGGAGTCGTGAAAAAGTGTATAGTCTTCGTCTTCTACAAAATTGATGGTACAAGTCTAATCATGCGAAAGAATGTGTTGATGTCGAGCATGAAGAGAAATCATTGGATTACCGGCCATTGATGCATGTCGTTAACCAATGCGAGGAAAACTCACCATTGATGTCAATGAGTGCCAAGGTACCCGAGTACATCTTGCGAAATGCGAATAGAGGGGTTGACGTCGAGCCATTTGCAAGATCTGACGATCAAGGGACATTGATGTATTCCCATGATTGTTAGCGAGAGAACTTGCCATTAAGGCATGCAAGTCTCAAGGTACCCAAAAGGAACTCTAGTCTATTTCCCAGATAAGGTGCTGAGGTCGATGGGGCAAGACTTGTTGAAAGGTGGGCCTTAAGGAATCCCACATCAGTCAACGCGAGTTTGTACAAAGAGATTTGGTAGGACTATAAATAGAAAGAACTCACGGACAAGCAGTGTGGATCAACATGGCGAGGAAAGCAAGGCAATGTAATTATGGAAAGGGGATAGGTTTTATTCAAAAGGAAAACTAGAAGGCAAATAAACTGGAAAGGATAAAGGAATGTATGCGATTCAGAAAAATAACTGTGCATGAAGTCGTGAAAGATAAGGTAATGGAAAATGGGCTTCAACACAAGGATGGTCAATCAGCTTTGAAGGAGAAATGTTACAGTGTTACTGCATGGATAATGGAAAAAGTGGAAATGTTGGTGTATCAACATGGTCACTGTGTAAAAGCAAACATCAAGAGGCGTAAACATCATGATGTTTATGGCGAGTTACAGCTCCTTCAAGCTGTTTATGAAAGCACGCTTCTCACAAAGTTCTGTGATATTTGAAAATCACTTCAGCAGCAAAATGCGATCATGTCTGAAACCTGAAAAAAAACTTAGTACAAATCCTGTATGAAAACTTCATGAGAGCATTGTAAAACATAAGATGCGAGAATAAGCACAAATGCGAGCAATAAGAAAGAAATTGTGTGTTAACATGTTGCCTGTGCTGATTTCATCATCGATTGCTGTCAAAGTGACTTCAAGAAAACAAATTAGTGTTAAGCGTAAATACATGCATTTGTATTGTTTTCAGGAATTTATTAAAAGGTCCATTTGCAATTTTCATCAAATTAAAGGCAAAAAGAAAAACAAAACAAGCAAAATTAAAGTCAGATCTCCATTTCTTGGCATGCTAGCAAATCTTCAGTTTCTTGCTGATTCATTTTACTAAAGTCTAAAAGTTAAATCAGTTTCTTAGATGCACCGTTTAATTCATTCAAGCAATTGGAAGCGATGGCATTGCAGTATCTGGGGAGCCAAATTCCATTTGTCATGAACTCCAACCCACAGTAACTGAATCCACATGATTAGATAGGTATGGCTGAAAATGGCCCTGAATATCTGCAATATTTTTAGCTGAAATTCCCACTGGAGCTTTACCCACAGGAACCTCTTTCAAATGATCTGTGCCTATAGAAACATTGTTATATTGGAAGTTTGATGGCAAAGAAGAATCAACATAATTCCCATTCCATCCAGAAGAAGATAATAACGCTGATATCGGTGTCATTTTCCATAATTCGTATCAACTCATATGAATCGAACCCAATCAAAGCATCCATTTCACACGTATTTGGCAGCGCAGATGCATATTAAAAAAACGCATTACCTAAAATACATTGCCTAAAGTGTAATAATCTGATTCAGTAATAATCTGCATGGCCTATTCAATATTTGTTGACTGTTGCTTCAGGGTTGAAAATATCGTTGTTTTAAAAAGGCAGCACGAATGACAGTCAACTCACCCATTCTCTCTTGAGATCTTCTGATGCCTTGGATTCTATTTCAGACTGTGCGAATCCATTAGTGAATCTATTCTCGAGGGGGTGAGAAACAACAAGAGGTGTTGATGCAAAGGAGATGTGGGGGGCAGCTGCTGCTGCACCCTTTGTGCATCTGCGAAGTGTAACTCAGCAAGCCTTTTCCTTTCGAGTTCAATCGCTTGATCTTGCTCCTCCATGTGTCTTCTTATAGCGTCAGAATTATCCATGATTCTGGGACCCAGATGCATATGATCGTAGTCCTTAGCATCAAAATGATTGAAAGGCGCATATTTTGAGTACTGCTCGCCTCTGTCAGAATTCTTTCTATCTCCAAGCTTTCCTTTCTCACGGTATGGTTTAACAAGAACCCGCGCGCCACAAACATAGTGAGGATTCCCTTTTGCCAGAACTATCTTCACAGTTTCTGGATATGTGAAAGTTACAAAGCCAAACATGCGCTTCTGTTGGTAGGGTATCTTCACGTCGTGCACGGGACCCGTAAGTCACGAAATAATTAGAGATATCTTCCTCCCGGTGAAAGTACTTTGTTGGGAATGTCAATATATTTATCGAGAACACAGGTTCACTCCACCTAAGTCGTCTACTCCACTTTTGTATGCCATAAACTTGTGTGTGTCCCTGCTGCTAAAACCGATATTTTTGCTGACCATGAGGGCTATCGTAGGGAATTGGCAGTGTTCTTCAAGCGTGCTAATAGCTTGGTGAGACTGTAACCAGCTTTACCATGTCTCTGGCTCTCAGTCAAATAACCTTCGGCCTGCAGTGTCTTGCCATACTTTTCATAATAGAGTTGAGGCAGTGAAGCAATAGAAACAGGGGCTCTCTTGCCTCTCAAAAGCTCCTGCAACTCAAGCTCCAATCTTTCCAATGACCCACCTTGAAAAGCTTCGTCAGAGTTGCGGGATCCAGTAGGGCTGCCACTCAATGATAGAGGCAGTGTATTGTCTTGCCTCGTGTATCCATGCAGAAACCTGCAATTACTGCCATGCTTGCAGTAACCACGAGCAAAATACATGCAAGGCTTCCAAGATGGTGCCGGAGAGGATTCAGTAACATCATGAGGAGCAATGGTGGATGGAGTTAGATTGAGATTTTCACTGTTAACAGTAGCTATAGAGTTGAGATGATCAATACCCAATTTGTTACTGTTCACATAACCGACCATCTGATCTGGGAATAGGTAATCGATAGCAGGGAACATGGTGTGAGGATTCAATGAATCATTGAAGAAGGAGAGCTGATCTCTGAGCTGATAATCGTCTCTTAGAGTGAGTTGTTCGTGGGTGTAATTGGGGAGCTTTTCATAAGATATTACTGTTTGGAGTTTCTATTGCTGCGGTTTTTATTGGAGGTTATGTGGAAATTATTACAAGAATGAGGGCATGAATTGATATACACATTGTTGTGATCTTTTGATCTTCCATTCGCAGTTGGTCATGGTACACCCAATGATAATGTGGGTACTTGAGAAAATGATAACTGCCTTTCTTGCTGCTACGCCTGAAGATGAGATGATGCTCCCCAATAAATTGCGCCTGAGCGATTTGGAGACACCAAGGCAGGGGAAGCAAACGCTGGCCTGGATAGGGAATTGTTGTTAGCCTGTGAAATATGATGAAAAGGTAGATGAGAATTATAGGGCGCAGTTGTTATAACGAGGCCAAGGCCCTTCTTTGCCTTTGAAATCCAGGACTACAACAAAGCATCTGAGCCGCAGGCCAGTCGAATGATTTCTTGATCTCCATTGTCCTGCAAAAGCGAATATCCCATGATCTTGGACACATTTTCTGGCTCTAAGCTCTGAATCCGCCCGAAAACAATCGGCGTAGCATCATGCAAATCCATTTTGGGTACGTGAAAGTCCCAATATAACCTGTAGGATTATTTATTAGGCCTTGAAGCTGTAGTTCCAGATTGCAACGCCCTTCCTAGGGAGGCTTGGACGGGTGTTTACTGTAATCGAAGACATAAACATTCGCATTCACAGTCTTTGTTGTAATGATTGTGGGTTTCTGAGGCATGTCTAGCGGGTTCGAACAAAGTCGTATTTGTTTTCTTGAAAAGCCTCATCAGGTGAGAGAAATTAAACCTTCATACCTCTTTCGACTGAAATTTTTAAAAAGAATGCTTCCTCAAGATAAACGATGGAGAAAAATTCGCAGCCAGTAAAGAAGGGATCCGTCAAATAAGCAGCAACAACATAACCATTTAATCTCAATAAAGTATGTCGATGGATGGAAAATTCAGGAAAACCAATCCATAAAAATAGTTATCTGGCCGTGATACTGATGGGATTTCGTTCCTATTATCTTGAGATGCCAAAGATAGTGTAACAACCCGTGGATTTGGCCGATATTTTTCAATCAACACCCGCATAGTATCCCAAATTAGGTGTGAGAATTAATCATAGCAGAACATTCAGCTATGCAAACAAAGAAATAAGAATTATCTTTTACTTTATTGTGGTTTCATTTGTACGCTGCTTATCGTTTTGGTTTGTTGTTGCTAATTGCAGGTTTATGAATAGTGGGTGGAGGTTTGGCATCGCTACGGCTTGCAAATCCAACGAAACTGACAGTTATTTTATTGAAGTGGAACGATGAACCTGGGAAATTTCTGATTCAATTGTTTTTGCAGGTTTGATCACCTAATTGCTTGCTGCAGATTTTAGTATGCCCAGAAAACACAGTTTCAGCAACTGTTCAGATAAAACGCTAGACACAGTTTCAGCAACTGCTAGACACAGTTTCAGCAACTGCTAGACACAGTTTCAGCAACTATTCAGATAAAATCTCAGTTTATTTTTATTCAGCCTCAATTCATGGTTTATTAAAAAAAAAAAATTAGCAAATGGAGAAAAGAAAAAAATGATTTGCAAATTAATGATAAAATCGATTAGGCATATTGCAAAACATGAATTAAATTTTATTTATTTTTTTATTTTTTTCTTAAAAAATTCCTGAAATTAATCTAAATCATCCTTATTTTCTGATCCTCGCGATCGCACTAAGCGCGGAGGAGAGCATACTTATTCTAGGCAAAAGCAAAATTGAGAATGAAAGCAAAGCCTGCCTACTCTATACTAATTAGAATTTTAAAAATTAGTTACGTGTAATTAAATTTCCAATGAAGCCATTCACGTAGCAGTAACAACAATATATTCAATAGCCATTGTTTAACTGAAAAATGAAAATATTCCAGTGTGAATGAGTTTGGTTGCTGAAACTGCAAATCAACTAAATAAAAATAAAAAAACGAATCTAATCGAGTACTTACCTGGAACCATTGTTCGATAAGGCTTTGATAGGCACGATTTCTCTTACTTAGATCATGTTGTAGCTCCTCTTCTTCTTCCTCGATCTCCTGTTCGAATGATTGTTCGCCATCAGATGTGCAGGATTCTTCAGATGTTGAATCTTCGTTTGTTTCTTGGGGAGTAGTTGAACATTTAATTCTTGTCAAGATCTCTTCTTCCAAGGAAGAGGAGATCCCGACTTCTGCTAGGATCTGAGTGAGTAGTTCCAAGCTGACACTCATTGTTAAACCATGTTGAAAAAGGGATTCTTACTGCACTCAAAACTTAAATCTAAAAAGCTTAAATGAAAATAAACTACTTGCATAAATAAAAGCACTCATGCTGAAACAGATAAAAAAAACACTCTTCACAGTTGCAGAAATCAAACACACTTGCAGGAAAGAAGATCAATCAACCATAACAGAGAACAGGACCCTATTCCTCCAAGCAGGAATCTTCAGCACCTGTTTCCTGATATCAGTCACACTGCAGAAAAAGAAGATTAATCAACGGAGAACAGGACCCTATTCCCCAAAGCAGGAATCTTCAGCACCTGTCACTTGATATCCGTCACACCTACATGTCTTGACCCATATGAGGCCGAGCCCATTACAATATGTCGAACGATGCATAGGCTATTCCCCACATCTTAAAACCCTATCACCTCGGAGTTAGGAACATGTTTAAACACACTTGCATGAAAAATCAAACTGAACTTCAACCCATCGTGCTTCCCCGGCAACGGCGCCAAAATGTTGGGTGAAACTATTGTCATTTAATTCCGTTGTAGTACTTTCCCAACCATTTCATTTGTCAATCCGAGGTTCGTAGACTTACGAAGCACATGCACTATATATGTAGGACCGAAGTGGAACTAATCTAATCTAAATTACTGAAATCAAATTAATCTAGGAAGGCATTGAAACATCAACTATGAAAGCAGGAAATTACATAAGGGAAAAGCTATACAGCATGTGAAGAGCTGAATGACAAAAAACATATGTGAGCTCTCAAAAATAAATATATCTCATATTACATTACAAGAATCAAATGACAAACCATGAAAGCATACAATAAAAGAATATGGATCACAGTTAAGAATCCCCCTCTCCTAATTACAAAACTATCTCTTAAAGCTAATCAAATAAACTTCTGAACTTATGAACTCCTCAGCTCCCCAAATGAAGAGAGAGCAATCTCTTATATACATGAAGAAGCTAACCATCTCATTCAACCACTCTCAACTACTTTCCATTATTACAAGACATGATCCCTTTGAATCCTCCACACATCTCTCACATATCTTGAATAAGACATGCCAACCAAATCCTCCATGATCTTCTCCTTAGGAATAGGCTTGAATAATTATCTCCTTAATATGGTGGAGGAGATATTCCAAAAGTTTAGAATTAATCCTTCACATTTCTCCTACACATTACAAAGCTCACAAATTCTTGAGATATATATAAAAACATGTATATTTTCTAATATTTAATCATAAATTCACTTATAATACAAAAATGAATAAAGTGGAAAATAAGAAGGTGAAACCAAAATGTATTTATGAAAATGATATAATGAAAGGTTAATGGGATGATGAGACGTAAGGAATAGTGAAGGGAAAGGTGGATGGAAATACGACATTTCTAAGTCCCACTTGGTCCCTCACTTGGTTACCCCATCTCTCTTCCTTCACCCATTGTTGCATGTATATGTATCAACAAGGATCAATCAAGAAAATATATATTAACATAATCTATGGAGGCATCTCAAAATTTGGGACTGTTACCATTGTGGGATCATTGGGATTGTGGAAGAGCATGATGACACTACCATCTCTGATAGCCAAAGCATAGTCAGGGTTGGTCTTAGAGCACACCCTCATGATCTGGCCTTGTGGAATTATTTTATGGCAGTTCATCATGAAGTCTCCTACTGCACTATACTTGTTAGAAGCAGCGGGGCCTACATACCCATTAAATCCATAGCCTCCTCCTGTTGCATTAGGGCATGGGTTGCAAGGGGGATGTGGCGATTGTTGTTGATAGCCATGGCGTGAAATGTGAGGGGACTCATAAATCCTTTCGTTCCTTCCTTGGAATGAGTCATACTCCCCATATTATTCCATGGATTGAATGATTCACAGTATGCTGAATGCCAATTACTCTTGAAATAAACAAACAAAAAAATGACTAACCTTAGATAGTAGGAAATGAGATGGTGTTGGTGGTTCTAAGTTATGGGATGGCCTTATATACGAGGGGTGAGTGGAGAATGTGTGTATGTGGACAATATTCATGATGGAAAGGAACCATAGCATATTTTTAAAAATGACATAAATTGAGTTAAGGAATCAATTCGAGGAAAATCCATTACAATTAAATAATGATGGATATGGTATCTTTATCTGCAATCGTTTCTTTTATATTCTTGGCTCTCACTTTTCCACATGAATTATTTAAAACACTGATAATTATGGGCCTTCTCATGATCTAAAGGAATTCCATAATTTATAAACACATTCATGATATAGAGGAATTACAGAATTTATAAACACATTATATTCGAGGAGGTGATAGAGGATAGCTATCATGTTGATCTATGAATGTAATCTTGGAGTAATGATGCCCAGGATTTTGTTTCACTCAACTACATTCAGGGAATTCCATGCTTTATAAGATCTCGATATGACATCTGTAATATGTATGTAAATGAAAAATAAAGACGTTCGTGTGTTTTTCACTTCATGGGCGCAATATTTTAAGAATAACATGTGAGCCACTTATCAACTTAGATTCCAATTGTGCTCTTCATAGGATAGCATTTTTCACATCACTAAATAAATTTAGATCTTAATTAACACTGAAAAAAAATTTAGATCCCAATTATGCTCTTCAATCTTCACACAATACAACCGCTAGTATTGTTTGGTGTTGAAGGCATGAGACAATGCACTTTTCTTTTGCTTATATCCCTCTCAAAACTAGTGCTTATCCTTAGTAATTCAAATATGAAAGCCTGATTTATCCCACCTCAAAAAGTGTATGAAATTTATTAGTTTCTTCAAAATATAAAATAGGAAAGTCTATTAGGTTCTTTAAAAGTATATGTTTTTATTTTCAATCGGAAAAAAATTGTTTCTTCTCATTTAAAAAAGAGAACATTCATTGTTGATTCCATATATTTTATTTTCTATCCTCTCGGTAGCAGTATCCTACATTTTTTTTGTTCTACAAATAGTTGTACATCTATACATATTCTTTTCTTCTATATATATCCTATGTTTCTGAAAGTGCCTTCCCTATACTATCTATTCTATATACAAAAAGTAATTTTCTATCTATTCTTAATACCAAAAAGTAATTATATTCCCAATCTTTTTGTTCTTGCTTTTAAAAAATTGAGAGTATCCTAAATTTGGAGCATGTAACCATCAAGTTAATTTCAATCCCTATGTGGAATTGATGCACCCAGTATTCATACGTCTTCCTTGCACATAAGCTGCAAAATGATACTTACCTGTCTCTGAGTCAATTCCCCTCTTAGATAGAAGATCAAATACCTGATTTTGTTCTCTGAATATACGGGTGAATGAAATACTCTGAAATTTTCTAGACATGTTCCTAATACAAATCATCCAATTAGACAAAATGTGGGGATTGAACTATGTGTAATATTTTACCCACTCAACTATGCTCTTGGCATCACCATGTACTAAAATATTCTCCAAGCCCAGCCACTTTGCAAAATTAAGGACCCCCCAAAGCATAATGACCTCAAATTTTCTATTTGTCCCGTGACCTCCTTGCCACCATAAATGATATAATCGACCCGGTTCTAAAATGGTGACCACTCCACAACCACACCTTCTCTGTTGACAAGCCCCATCGAAAAATACTCTAGGGAAATTGTCTTTTATAGCCTTATATATAATCTTCCTCTTTTTTTAAACTATCTTCTTAGGGCCTATCTCTGAAAAATATGTTATTATCTTCAAGATAGCCTGCCTAACCACTGGCCTCCTCTTCTCTAAAATCCATGCATTCCTGTAGTGCCAAATCACCTATATGATATAGAAAAGGAGAGAATGGTACACAGGTCGACACTTGAACCAACAGAAAAAAAAACCTTGTTTACTGTTTGTGTTGTTCTTGGGTCATCCAACTTTAATATGTCCATTACCCTTGTCCAAACCTCCCTAAAGAAAGAACATCCAATAAATAGATGATTTGTCTCCTCAGCTTGTACTCTGCACATGGGGCATATAATCGGTCCTTGAAATTCTATCCCCTATAAAAAATCCCTTGTCAATACTAATTTATTGATAGCTATCCATCCAAAACATATTATTTTTTTTGGAATATCCCACACCCATGTGTCTTTGAACCAAGAATTCAATTTGAAAGTGTTTTCTGTCATTCGAATATTTTCGTATATACCTTTGACTATTGGTTGTCCTTCCTTATTTGGACCTTCCCACTTCAATGGTATTCACCTACGCATATGCACACACTGGAATCATACAAACATGTGTGATATTCTTCCTACTCAATTTCTAGGTTTCCCATAAGTCCAATGTCAGTAGCCTGCTTCCATTTCTATTGGGAATTGATCAAGTCATTCCTGTAGTTGATATGTGCAAAAGTGTAAATTCCCTTCTCATGGATCGCTGAGAGGAGGGAAACCAAAAGTGAATGTATACCAAAAAAGCCCTTCATAGCATCTACACCAACCTGCACCTGTATACCATCTCCCAATTCCCATTGCATATACCCCACCATCCAGTGTCGATTCTTAATCATAATTCTCCATATATATGATGATTCGGTGGTCCCTCTTTCCCCCAACCTGGTCCATTGTGAAAGGGATGGTCATTTCATGTATTTGTCTCTTATAATCTGCCCCAAATACCATCATCATTTATTTCTCTCCATAATCATTATATTTTAATTTTGATTTTATGATTAACTCTCTTGTGACTAAGAGGATCTGTATTTCAACATGTTCTTTGTTCACCTTTTGTAAGTTGCAGTTTACTAGCAATGGATCCTTTTACAAATATTTTTTTGTTTCATTTTACCAAAATGAAGAAGTTATAGTTTGTTAATAAGAAATTATTTTATTCAGATTCTAGGGACGTTGGATTCTCTAGATACAGAATGGACTGATGAGAAGCATAGTTCATACCTAGACTCAATTGATGCATCTTTTGTCAAGAAAATGTATGAAAATGAGTATTGTGCCCTTGATTTGTGTGGCCAGGCTCCTAAAGAGCCAGAAAATATCGATCCAAATAGCGCTGAATCAAGACTTAATTTTACTTCTCCTTTCAATGAGGTAATTTTATCTTCCATGGTAACTGTGTTTGATTTGGTTTTGAATTAATATGCATGCTATAGATGAATAATTAGTTTATTTAATGGGATTTTTTTTTTGGACCTATTTGATTATTTTTTATGAAAATAACACATGGAATAATGATAACATGACATGTGGCATGGTGGCATGATGACACATGGCATGGTGACAAGATAACACATGACATAATCACAATTTGACATGTGGCATAAAGAGATAATAGATGGTTGAAATTGATAACTATGTTATTGATTAAAGGTGAAGGAGTATTCACATTATTTTATTTCCATTTGTGGAAAAATATTCTTACAAAATTTTTAGATGTGGTGGTATAATCGAGAATAGATTCCTAATCATGGAATTTAATAATCTCATAATCTAGTTCGTGAATCAATAATATGTTTGATAATTGAAAATTATAATAATGTTATGATCATGTGAATATCAAATTTGTGTTTAGAAAGAAGGTATCAATATTGAAGGTGTGTAGGCCAGAGATGCTGGTAATGTCCGCATACTTGTGTAATGTCATCCAGCTGCCTTGAAAGTATTACCGACTTAGTACAGCCAATCTTTCAGTGAAAATATGGTGATATGACGTTCATATCCACTGTTGGAGTTGTGACTCATTGTGAGAAAATATGGTAAATCTCCACATTTTGATTGGAACCATGAATCAATTTACGATTAACAGAGAAGTTCATATTTAGTGGCGTAAGCCCCTCGTAGTGAAAAAATATGAGATCTTTTTAAGAGAATTTGTGCCATAATTTATGAGTGTGGTCTACATTTGGTAAGGATTATTTCATACTTCATCATTATTGAACTAAATTGTGACACGACTGGTGCCTTGGAATAAGCTTTTAGTGATAATTTTTGAAGCAGAAGATGAGTCTGCACAGTCAATTCAATTGAAATTGCATCAATCATGGATATGAATACACGTTTGAAAAGAGGACATTAATGCTATAAAAGGTGATCAATAGGTATACACCATTCATGTATTTGTATTTGTGGGAACTCACCCTGTTTTTTTTAGATTTGTGATTCTTCTTTAAGCAGTTCGTGTTTTTGAAAAAAGGTTATTGGTAGAACCCACCCCAATTCAATAAGGTTCAACAATCATTTGTTCCAACAATTCTATGATGCCCTTGGGTACAACACTTTAGAAAACCGATCTCTTCCAATAAACAAACAGTACCATTTAGTTCTGTCAATGAATCTGGGAGCAGTGGTGCACAAAAGGGAGAAGTCACGTAAAAAAATCCAAATAATACTAGTAAACCCTTAGAGAAAACTCCAAATGTAGGTAAAAGGACTTGTGCATGGCATCACAGGCTACAGAGAAACTATACTAGTTTTCCTAGCCATTGTGGCAAAAGGGAGTTGGGTGTTGTTTATAATAAGAAGTTCAATTTTTCTGCCACTGCAATCATAGGTGAAACTGAACAAATTTCATGTTGGCTATCTTGTTCATTATGTAAATGTTGATGGTGGTTGTAGCTCCCCAAGAGACCATGTATTATTTTAAATTACACTTAAGTAAATTTGTAAAATATCATATTGTCCATGTTTTTAGTATTTTATTTTACTTCTTCCTTCTTATGTCAAAATATTATGGATTTTCGAGAAAGGAAATTCATGTAAGGATATATTTTAAAATGAATACTTTAAACCATGTTTGAACTTGAAGTGGTTCCATTTCTTGGGAGTTTTAATGTTGAGGAAGCAGGGGATTGTAATCATACTTCCAAGGTTCAAGGTTTTTAAGTTGATATAAATCAACAGTTTAACGATTCAATCACTTCCTTACCTACAAATTACAAAATAGGAAATATTTTCTCAAACATAAGCATAAATAATGAATTATTGTTTATTTTACAAAATACGACTCTTCAAAAGAATTATTAATTGTAGGTTCAAAAGGGTGTGGAAAACTATCAGTGGAACGGAGTAAATATCATAACTTTCTCAGCCATCAGAAGGATCTGGAATTTATTTGGTGCAAACTGTTTACTTGGAGGAAAGCTTAAGAGGAAAATTTATTAACAACCGATCATTTTGAAATGTTACTAGGGTGGAAAGCATTGATTACACTTTTGTGAGAATCAGTGATCAGCTTTTGGCAATAGTTAGGCCAGACTTATTCTAAGTTAGTAGAACTTCTGTAATAATCGACAGAAATTTCTTAAGTTGACGGCTGTCTGATTCCATAAGATTGTGACACACAGGGTTTGCAGACCAACGAAATTTTCTTAGGAGCATGGAAGCGCATGAAGTTGTGTTTCGTACCAAAATTTTAGTAGAACTATGAGCTCGGATGAACTTTTCTTTTAAAATAGTTAGTAAGACTATATTATTAAATCGCCCGCGAATACTATTCTTTTTCCTGTTTCATTATTCCCGGGAATTTTCGCTGCTCCCTTAGCGCTGCTGCTGTTCGCGCGTTCCGGCTGCTCCGTTCAGCGCTGCTGCTCCCCTCGTTGGCCGAACTAATTCAACGGGTATGTTCTACGAAAACATAGCTTCGATTCTCATTCAAAAGCCAACAACCCTGCCTTAACATATATCTTGTGCCCATAAGTTGTTTTATAATAAATTTATGTTTAGAAATTAGACAAATAGCAGTTCCTATAGGTCGTTGTCCTTGTCTTAGCATAACCTTGATGAGATTTGATATTTCGCTTGTGGCTAAATGAATGAGTAATTTTGAGGCTCTAAATATATGGAAAAACAATACTTTCTACCTAGTTTATCCTGTTTGACGAACCAATCCCAACCACGCAACCAACGTCATACCCATTTCCCTTTGGTGCTTCCGTTTGAAGTAAGTTTACTATTCATTCAACCATTGAATTATTACATAGGTTTATTTCAAATATACATGTTGAACCCTTTTTTATCTACAGAGGAATTTTCTAATGCAACTTTTGTGCAGTGGAAATATTAATCATTTTATTTAACATGTTAGTGGTAAACTCCAATGTAAAAATGAATTTACATAGTTGTGGGGTTAAATTTTTTTTTTTTACTTATTTTTTAGATGAACGTTCAAACATAAATTGAGATAAAATCTGAGAATATGTCCATCTACAAAGTCAACGTAAAAAGTCGTCATCATTATTATGTTATAATTGTACACTCATAGGCTTAAGATCTTTTACTTTGGAAGTGAAAAAGTGTTGGTGAGAGTATTGATAGTTTACTGGATTTACAGTGACAGTTCTTGAATTTCCCATCCCTCTTTAGCATCTTAAGTTATTGCATCATTACATATCAATGCATTGTGATTTGAAAGGAACATTATGGTGATTTGTTTCTTGGTTAAGGTTAGGTGCTTTTCTTTTTGGAAATTTTGTATTTCACCCCTAGATTCAGTAACATTATGCTAATTATAACAGGTTAAGAGTGAGCCAAAAATATCATACATATGTTCTCGCTATTATCCTGCTCCAGAACTTATTTTTGGAGCAATAGAGTATACGACAACATAGCATCAGAGTCTCTACATGCTCATGTTACATAAGGTCATATATGTGTATTTTCCATTATGTCTGCCTGTTTTTTTCGCTTAAGTGCAGATTACTTAGGAAAAAATGGTTTATATCTCCCACTTTATCTTTGATTCCCTTTCCTTAGATATACCCTCATTTTTCAATTCTGGATTCCACTTTCATGGTGGTGGCTTTTCATTTTACAATCATTATATTTTATAGATACTACTAACATCAACTGAATTTATGTTGCATGGTCATCTCTCCATAGTACTCCAACCTAAGTAATTTCTCAAGCACCAAATATGTGATATAATGGCCAGGAAATCTCTTGCATGCCTTTTTTTACTTTAAGGGAATGTTTCCACACACCTAGCTTAGTCTTCTTAACAATACCTACAAGATCAAAACTCTACATATTGTCATTTTTTGTTCTTAATGTCTACAAATGACCACTTTCTTATGTTAGGGTGCCTATCTTGGGGACATTATGGAGAGATTGGAAGTGGAATTACTTTAAAAGCTTCATGAAGTATACACCAACTAATGGGTTTAGCTAGCTTAGCTCTAGGCAGTCCTAGT